>JAVDBV010060039.1:0-16853 GCA_032619315.1 Piper longum
AAATCCAGGGTCTAAAGTTTTAATATATATATATATATATATATATTAAAACTTTAGACCCTGGATTTACTCTAATCGTTGTTGATTATCGTCGACGCAAGGTATAATTACCTCTGATTTAATTATTTAAAATTGATAATTATTAGCATGGCATGTTATGATTTGATTGACTGACATGATTGAATATCTTGATTATGAATAAAATGAATTTGCATGATTTGAATTGTATTGAATGAAAGCAAATGATCTACCTAGGTAAATTAAGTAGGAGATGTTAATTAACTGCAACATAATTTAGAAGATCATGATGTGGATTGATGTGAGTACATTGATATGAATGTGTTATTTAAGATGTGTGAATGCATTATTCAGATAGTGGGCATTAGTTTTTAGATTTGACGTGTAGGTACGGAGTATGAGCTCGTTGCCTAGGCACGTGGACACGATTAGAGCTTCTACCAGGTCCGTTTAGGACTCACTTTTGGTTTGATCTTCTCTTCTATTGTGATTTGATTTAACAGGTAAGTGGACATGTCGAGTGGTAGATTTATCGT
This sequence comes from Piper longum, assembly GCA_032619315.1. Taxonomy (NCBI): domain Eukaryota; kingdom Viridiplantae; phylum Streptophyta; class Magnoliopsida; order Piperales; family Piperaceae; genus Piper; species Piper longum. Next base: position 555 of record JAVDBV010060039.1, read on the forward strand.
ATCCCATTCCACACGAGCCATTTAGTCGATCATATTTTCGGATTAATAACCCTTGAGGATAAGATCCTTCGAGTTTGTTTTAAAAGACTCAAGTCCAGATCATGATGCCTTTGGGCCTATTATATTATGATCCATACCAAGACTTATGTATATATAAATTTTTTTGATTTTCTAGTGAAATGTGAGACAAGTGGAAAGTCGACTCACATGTATCGTGAGTTGTGCACTTGTCAATCAAAGCGGGCTTTGGATTGATGAGTGGGTCGTTTCATTCTAGAGTGATTCTGACAACTCCACATTTTGAGTTCCTCAAACCCGAAGAACTGTGAAGGATTACAAGTACTGCTATATAGCGCATGTCTAGACTTGTGGATTCAAAGGGTACTGATGGCACTGGCTTGAGAGTACTTGGTCTCTGTACTCAGGGTAAGGATTTATACTAAGAATGTGGAGGGTTTTAGTATAATAGATTTTTCGAGCATGGGATACGATGAAAATACCGAGGCATAAGACCAGTCAGAATGGGACAATGTTAAAGCCGAAACTTACGGCTCCTGATTAGTGCCCTTATGAGTGATTCTAATGCAAAAGAGTATATGATTGATTTAATTTAACATGAGATTCATCTCTCATGTGCCAGTTTGATTATTTAGTTATTTCTAAACTAGTAACACTTGTTAGTTACTTTGTCGCATTATATATGTAGGTGAGAACTTGAATGACTGAGTCCTGTCGAGACCACGGAGGAGCAGCTATGCAACATCCACATATGTATCTGCCGAGATGAAATGAAGAAAATGTGATGTGATGAATTGTTTTGTATTGTGGTGGAGAAAATGTTATAATGTTTGATTGCAGGAAATATTTTGGTGAAACAATGATATGATCTATGTGTGATAGTTATGATATGTAGAATTGAACAAGATGAGCTAATGGGGTCAGACCTGTCACAGAAAGATAAAAATATATCATGTTATGAATCCTGCATGAAAATGCAGTGTTTTGACAATGTTTTAAGCTTTTATCACTACATATATAAACATTTTTCTGTTCATAGGATGATCCCTATTGCACTTTTATGGAAGATTTTGTCCATTTTGTTTTAAAAATTGTTGTTTTTCAACTTTTAATGGATTGTTTTGTTTTGAATATGAGTTGCATATCATATCTTTTATCTAGAATAACGTTAGAACCTAAACATCTCATTCATGTATTGAATGTTTACATCACCATCTTAAAACGCAGAAGGTAGATCCGGATTGGGCTAATTAAATTAAGTAGATTAGCAAACGATTTAAGCACCGTAGCATTTCCAGTTCAGTTCGTTGGTAAGCCGGATTGGGTAGTTACACATAGGCCAAAGACATCCTTTTAAAAGTTGGTTAACAAAATTTAAGATTAGTATGCACATCTTCATTAATAAATTGGATTTTAGGGGAGGAGATATTAGACATGAGATTATATTCTTGTTATCACAAAGATTAAAGAGAAAAATTAGTATTGGCAACAACTGATATTCTTGTGTTAACTATATTTAGAATAAGCACTTAGATTATAAGGATGGTAAGATAATGAAAATAATTTTGTCAAAATATTAATAAAATACAGTCATATGATATTGGCAACGACTGATATTCTTGTATTAACTATATTTAAAATAAGATTAAAGAGAAAAATTATTATTGGCAACGACTAATATTCTTGTATTAACTATATTTAAAATAAGCTTGCATGGAAACTCTCCCCTCATACACTTGCATGGAAACGGCATGTTCCATTTAAATAGGGGTGGGCATGGGCGTCCGAATTACCGAGTCCGACTAAAGTCTGAAGCATGTCTGATCGAATTTGACCGACCAAATTCGACCGAATTAAAACAAACTAAACATGAACATTGCTTTGCCCGACCAAACAACCGTTCAAGTTTCCGATATTTTATATCAATAACATAATGTCTTCAACATTTATGAAGCTAATATTATATTTTATGAAAATTTCAAAATATAATATACAACAAAATTAATTACCTTTATAGATAAATTAATATTTAATATCTAAAATAATAAAAAATGATTTACATAGAAAAAGATAAAAGCCATTTTTATTCATATCTAAATGAGAGCATTTTAACATATTCCTCAAGCATCATTTACATGAAACAACTTTTGACACTTGTACAACAGTTTCAGAAGAACTTGCTTTTCCAACTTGTTTTTTACCAACAAATCTTCTGTTTGGTCATATTCTTCCTCAAATAAAGCTACTTGCTTCAGAGCCTTCTTAGCAGCAGCCATAGCCCTCGCTGAAACTATTGCCTTGTCCATCGCTAAAGCCTTCGCAGACTGGGCAGTAGCCTTTGCGAAGCTTCAAGGATCTCATCAAGAGTAATATTAGAGTCTGTTACCAGCATCTACTGGAAGTTGAAGGTCGATGATTATGTTTGGGGGAAGAGGTTTCTTTCCTCCCATGTCCAAGCTTAAATCAATCAATGAATTACGGAAATTGTAAAGAAAGAATGAAGATTGCAGAGGAAGGAACAATTCAAAATTCAAGTAAAAATTCCAATCCAATAACAAAAATTAACAACAACATCCACTTCCTTTCCCCCCTTTTTATGCAAATGAAACCCTTTATTTCTACCCAATTACCCGAGTATTCAAAAGACTACGCTTGAGTTTAAAAGACTCTGCTTACCCATTTGCTTCTCAATTCTATCTCCTTGCTTCTCAACTTCTATCTACCTTCTGTAATTCATGTAACATTGCCTCCCCCTTATATTTCCTTGACCACAAGGAAATAAGCATGATGTCTATGAAGAAACTTCTCATATTCCCATGACCCTTGCTCAATTGTTCCTCCTAACCACTGAATGCAATAGAAAACATTATCTCCCTAACAACGTTTATGGATAACTCAAATAGGCTTCTCAGGCAACATTCCTGATTATGTTAATTGTGCCAGCAATGTCGACTCTGCTGGTTGAGATTGTTTGATTGTTGGTTTGAGCATCAAAACATGAATAACATTATGAATTTTGGACTTAGCTGGCAAGTTCACCTGATAAGCTATTGGACTGATCTTATGAGTGATGGTGTAGGGTCCTGCATACTTGGGAGCAAATTTGTGGTTCCTTCTTCCCAAAGCAAGGTGTTGTCTATAAGGCTGCAATCTGACATAAACTTCATCTCCTACGTCAAACTCTAATTCTCGACGCTTTTTATTTGCATTTGTTTTCATTCAATCATGTGCTTTCTGCAATTGACATTTGAGTGATTGGAGCATTTTGTCTCTGTCCATTAAGGCAGTGTTAACTTCTTCCAGTTGTGTTGTTTCAAGTATGTAAGTCATTAATGTAGGAGGTGGCCTTCCATATACTACTTGAAAAGGTGTCATTCCTATTGAGCTGTGATGGGATGTGTTATAACAATATTCTGCCCAAGGAAGCCATCTACACCAATCTTTTGGAATATCACCTATAAAACAGCGCAAATACATCTCGATTACTCTATTGGTTACCTCTGTTTGCCCATCCGTTTGGGGGTGATTGGAGGAGCTGAAATTAAAAGTGGTACCTTATAGACGAAAGAGTTCTTTCCAAAACTTGCTCACAAAAATGGGATCCCTATCACTAACTATGGATCTAGGTAGTCCATGTAACTTGAAGATATGAGTGAAAAATAGTTGTGCTATCTGGAACCCTGTATATGGATGTTTCAAGGGTATGAAATGTGAGCACTTCGACAATCTGTCCACCACCACGTAAATGGTAGTCTTACCTTCTGAGGAGGGTAATCCTTCCATAAAATCCATTGAAATATCCTCCAAAATTTAATTCAGAATAGGTAAAGGATAAAGTAAACCTTTGGGAGAAAGATGTTCACTCTTGTACTGTTGGCATGTATGACAAGTTTTTATAAATTCCCTAACCATCTTGGTAAGTCCCTTCCGTCTAAAAACTTGTTTAATCTTGTAAATTGTCTTGTCCCCTCCTTCATGAGTGGCAGCATGCATTTCCTTAATTATCATGGGAATGATTTCAGAAAATGAATCCAAATAAATCTTTCCTTTATAATAAAGAATTCCATTGTTTTCTTCCCAAGTTGAAGGCAGCAATTTCATATAAAGTTTCCTTTTAAGCGGTTGAATTTCTACACTTCCATCCATGGCTTCTTTTACAGCATTCAACCAATCAGGAACTACCATGGATAAAGGAGCTAGTGATAGGATAAATCCTTTGATTCTTCTTTATCATGTTCTTCTTCCAGCTGCCGAGATAAAAAATCTGCAACCACATTCTCTTTTCCGTTTTTGTAAACAATAATAAAGTCATAAGCCATCAATTTAATCAACCTCTTTTCTTGTTGCCTCATGGTTTTCTTTTGCCGCCAAAAGTATTTAAGACTATGATGATTAGTTTTAACAATAAATTGCTATCCCAACAAAGTCTTTCCACTTATCTACTGAAAGAACTAATAGTTCTCGGTCATATGCTGACAACATTTGATTTTTTCCTGTTAAAGCTTTGCTAAAGAATGCAATAGGGTGATCTTCCTGAATTAAAACACCCCCAGTCCTGAAGTAGAAGCATCACATTCTATTGTAAAAGGTTTAGAGAAATCTGGTAATGCCAACACTTGAGCTGAACACATGGCTTGTTTCAATTTATTAAAGGCTTTAGTAGCCTCATCTGTCCAATGAAATTCTTATTTCTTTGTCAGTGTAGTCAGAGCAGCAGCCAATGTTCCATATCCACGAATAAATCTTCGATAGTAACTTGTGAGACCTAAGAATCCAGGTAATGCCCTAAGTGAACGAGGTAGAGGCCAACCCTTGATAGCCTCTAACTTGCTGTCATCCATTTTCACTCCTTCTTTGGTAATCAAATGCCCTAAATAATCAACCTTTTCTTGTCCAAATCTGCATTTGGATTGTTTTAGAAACAATTGATGAATCAAGTGATCCTCCCACCTCTTGTTGTAAAAGATATCATTAAAGAATACTAATATAAAGTGACGAAGATGATGAGAAAAAAATTGATTCATCAGTCGCGAAAATGTGGCAAGCGCGTTGGCTAATCCATATGGCATTACTAAAAATTCATACTATCCAGGATGAGTTTGGAATTTGTAAATGTCTTCACACTTCATTCTGATTTGATGAAACCCTGCCCTGAGATCTAGTTTTGAAAAAAATTGTGCCCCTTTCAACTCATCCAACAACTCATCTATGATTGGAATTGGGAATTTGTGCTTAATAGTTGCTTGGATCACGGCCCTATAATCTATACAAAATCTCCAAGATCCATCCTGTTTTTTAATTAGCAGAATAGGAGCGGGAGGGACTAGAGCTATTTCGAATAATGCCTTGTGACAACATGTCTTTCACTTGCCTTTCTATCTCCATTTTCTGAAAATGTGGATACCTATAGGGCTTTCTTTTGCATAATCTGACCTCTTTTAGTAAAATTTGATGGTCACGCTCCTTTTGAGGTAGCAATCCTTTTGGTTCACTAAATAAGGACTTGAATTTTTCTAGCAACTGGTTGAGTTCAATAAGTTGGGAGTCTTGCAGCTCCACATCTGGATAGTTCTGCGTCGGCTCCATTATTTGAAAAAGAGTTGTCACTTCATTCATCTAAATACTCTTACATAATTGTTTTCCAAAAATCAAAGAGGTGGACGATGCTCTCAATCCCTGTAATATAACATCTTGATCCTTCCATCGAAATCTCATTTGCATCTTCTGAAAATTCCAATTAACTGATCCGAAAGTAGATAGCCATTTCATTCCCAACACAATGTCATAATCATTGAGAGGCAAAATTTGGAAATTCACATTGAATTGATGTCCATGTATTGTTAACAAGAGATATTCACAATCTCCCAAGGTTTCAATGTGTTCTCCACTTGCTACTTTCACATGAACACTTCGTGTTGTTGAGACTGGAAGTTGTAAGTGCTCCACAACATCTTGACTCATGAAATTGTGTGTGCTTCCAATGTCAATTAGCACTATAACTCTTCCCTTCTTGATTTGGCCTACCACTCGCATAGTTCTAGCAGAAATTACTCCATTAATTGCTCTTAATGAAATTTCAGGTTCCTCCTCTGAAATCCTCACTCTCACTATCTTCTGAATTTTTCTTAACTTCTTCTTCAACACAATCAATCAGAAAAAAACTTTGACACTTGTGTCTACTATCATATTTTTCATTACAGTTGAAACAAAGTCCTTTTGCTCTTCTTTCTCTGATTTTTGTTGGCATCAATCTCTTGATGTCGGGAACCTTTTGAGTTGACTTCAGCTGAGAGGTAATGTACTTTTCTCCATCCTCTTTTTAAATCTATGTCAGTTTGCTATTGCTCTTGCCTTCCCCATAGCTGTTAACATTATAGTTTAGTCTTCTTTCCGTCATCAAGTATTTTTTTCTTCCTCGATTCTAACCTTTGCTTATATTTTTTTGCATATGAAATAGCTTGATGAACATTTTGAGGTTCCTTCAGTTGAACACTATACTTAATATCTTCTTTTAATCCACTCACAAAATAAGAGGCTAATTGCTCTCTTGGAATTCCTTTTGTCTTGCCAAGTAGTGTTTCAAATTGAATCTGATATTCTGAAACACTTCCTAGTTACTGTAATTTAATCAATTCTCCTATGTAATCATCAAAAGAACAAGGACCAAACCTGTCAAGAATTCGGTCTCGAAATTGATCCCAAGTTAATTCCCCTTCTTCTTCTGACAAGATCTGATGCTAAATCTGAGCATGTCCTTCCAAATGGAAGGTAGCAACAGTCGCTTGATCTTCATAGGCTATACTGTGACACATAAAAAATCGTGTTGCCCTTATCAACCAAAATCGAGGATCTTCCGAACCAGAGAACTTAGGAAATTTTAACCAAATTTGTTGCAGGAATTTAGAATGTGTAGATTTAGAAAGAATTCTCATACCTCTCCCTTTTCCTTCCCAGGTCCGATGAGAGTCTCGATCATGCCTAGATCTTCCTGGTGATCAGTAGCTTAATTGTTCATGCTCCATCACCGCTTTAGATCTTGACCTTTGCTTCTCCAATTTTGAAGAGGAAGCCTTATCTACAACCAAACTCTTCAACTGTTCTTGAATCCCGACTAAAATAGTCTATTTTCCAGAGATCCTTTCCACTCCAACCTTTCTATTAGTAACCATCTCAGTACCCATCTTCTCCATTTGTTGCTCCATTTTGTCAATCCTAGCTTCAATTCCTAGTAGCTCTGATACCACTCTGTTACCACCATCTACTAGAAGTTGAAGTCGACGATTATGTTGGAGGGAAGAGGTTTCTTTCCTCCCATGATCGAATTAATCTTACGCTCCAAGCTTCAATCAAACAATGAATTATGGAAATTGCATAGAAAAAATGAAGATTGTAGAGGAAGGAACAATTCAAAATTCAAGTAACAATTCCAATCCAATAACAAAAATTAACATCATCCACTTCCTTTTCCCCCCTTTTATACAAATGAAACTATTTATTTCTACTCAATTACCTGAGTACCTCCCAATTACGATTCAAAAGACTCCACCTGAGTTTAAAAGACTTCGCCTACCCGTTTGCTTCTCAATTCCATCTCCTTGCTTCTCAACTTCCATCTACCTTCTATAATTTGTGTAAGTGAGTCCTTAATGTCAATACCCAATTTATCACTTACAAAAATAAATTAAAAAAAAAAGAAAGAAAGAATACTCTTCCATAGATTGATATTTAGAAGCAAGAAAACTAAGAAAAATTGATGCTTTGAATAACCGAAACGTAGAGGTAAGTGAGCGAAGAGAAGATGACTGCCGATACTATGGTAATTGGCTGAGGAGGAAGAAATACGGACATGGAAGAGGATCGTTAAAAAATAAAACAAACGGAGAAATCGTCGTTTAGTCTACACGTTTTCCACGTAACACGAGGTTGTTGACTTGCTGTGGGTAGGTACGAGGGGCAGATTTGGACTCCTTATTTTGACTCACCGTTTAGGTCGTGTTCAAGCATTCTCTAACAATAAGAATAAATGACATCTTTTAATTTTGTATGTAAACTTAGTGAATTTATTATGCATGATGCATGAGACATTTTGCATGATGTTTTTTTATCAGAAATGTAAAAATAGCGTCTTACAAAAGTGGGTTTGTTTGAACATTGAAAAAATGAAAGAAAATGGATGTGAAAAAAAAATAAAAGAAAAAAAAATTCTAATCATTCTTTCATGTATTTTGTTGAAAAGAACAAACAAATTTAGATGGAATCATTTTCAATTTTTTTTCTTATTTTCCTACGTGGGAAAATGGTTGATAAGGAATTTTCGTCACGAAGGGAAATAGATTTTATTTTTTCATATTTTCTTACAAACCAAATAAGTGTGAAACAAAAGTGCACTTTCTCTCAATGCAAAGAGAAAGGAGATATTTATGTTACTTGATGTTGGTAAATTTTTAATATTTGTTTGGCCTAAGATGCATGCTTGAGGGAAAGGTGGAAAAATTATGAAAAGAATATTTAGGCTTCAGACTTTTTCAAGAGGCATTGTGCCCAATTTAATGATTGAAATTAATTAAGGCTTTCATATGTTTGAAGCAATTTGGCTTTTTCTTAACCATTTTTTACCTGCATTAGTGGAAAAACTTATGGAACTTTTTGGCATCCCAATTCTTCAAACGCTACACTTCAAATTTTAATTACAGAAATCAATTAAGCATTTAATATGTTCAAACTTCCTACCCAGTTGGCTTTACCTCAACCAATTTTTGACCTGAACTTAAGGTCAGAAAACAAGCACAATTTACGTTGAAAAACAACAACTGCTTTGTGGGATCAAAAGTTCTACAAACAATTTTGAAACAGGAAGCTGGAAAAATTTTAGAGCCTGCCGACAATTTACACATTAACTGTATAACAATGTCATGAGTTCAATCTACAAGGAAAGCCACTGAAAACCCATGAAAAATAATACAACAAATCATTATACATTGGTGATGTTCCTCAAACTCTCGTACAATAGATTACATTGGTTCAAGCAGCCTTGAGAAAGAATGTTCATACCTTAAAGATCAGAAAAATTGGAACAAAAGTAACAATATGATACCAAGAAGTAAAGGCGTGGAAAGCTTTTGAGCTGTATGAGCTCCATTAAAATCAGCAGAGTCAGGTGCTAAGGCCGGGCATGCAAGTCCTTCTTTCCCTTCTATACATTCGTTGGCAAAAAGACCTGGCGGGTAGTTTCCATGCAAATTAATGTAAGCGAACATACTTGAAGCACAATTGTTTGTCGGGTCATTCAACTCAACTGCATAAGGACAAGCAAAATCCTTTAAAGCCGAGCAACATACGTTTGGTAAATATTGAGGCCCCTTGCATTGACTTGTGATAATTGTGTAGTTCAGGAACTCAAAGGACATTGGGCAACCTATAAAAGAATAGAAGAATGTCAGCAACAATCAAAGTCACTGCCAATTTAAAATTCATGTGCCAGATCGAAATACAATCAGTCAATTAACTTTGACAATTCACCAACTTCCTAATGCAAATTGCAAGATAAATTGGGAAGAAAAGACTCACAAAAATTCATCTTCTCTCTAATCTAACCCAAAATCACAAAGAAGATGAGCAAGGTGTAGCACAAAACAAAGATAGCACCAAGCAAAGAAAATATTCGTTATTCAATAATATGATAGAGATGCGGCAAATAACCTACAATGCTTTTATTTATGGAACAATACATAAGATCCTATTGAACTAGAAAAATAACTAAGACTCCAACTTGTAGAAACAACTAAATATGACTCAAATAGGAATCCAAATAAACATTGACTCTAACCTATTATAAGACTCAATACTAATGTAACTAGAAACACTTATAATATACACTTCTAATATAACTAAGAGATATAATAATATTAAGAATTACCCTTCATCACTTTCTTCCAGTAATTTCTACTTTCTATCCTGATTAATAGCATAGAAATAATCATAGGTAAGTCAATTTGTTCAATACCAAACATAAAATAACCTATTTGACTATGATAAATCTTCATTGACAGCATCTCAGGTGACAGAATGTGTTTTCAAGTTAGCAGCATATGGAGCAAACAAGAAAGCAAGTTCTTAGATGGATGTCAAGTAGGACAATCAAAAGAAAGTCTAGTGGCTTTCTAGTAATTGAAGCTCCTGTCAGCTTAAGCCATTTCAGTAAAATGGAAACATGATATTCCATAACCACTATTTTTCAATCCACTGGTGAGCTTTGAGTTTTGACAACATAAATCAAGCAGTCTATCAGAAACCACCCAAACATATCCAATTTTGCAGATTAGAATGAAGGAGTGTCATGTATACTACGAACAACAAAAAAAGCACACAAAATAAAACAGTAAACAGGCATATGGTTAAGTAATTAGAGCTTGACAATGTTCAATAACGTACCCTGCAAGCATGCAAATCACCTAATCAAAATAAACATGTGGCGCGTTGAAAGCACTGTCGACTGAACATGTACTAAAAAATATCCTCAATACTATTGAATTCATGCTGCCAGACTTGACCCAGCGGGGATCTCATGATAATGGTTGAAGACAAACACGCTTTACACGGTCGAAAGCCCGGATAAAGGAGGAGGATTAGTGTCTGGAAAGTCAAGTCATCTGGCCAGCTTGTCCATGCCCCGACACCCTTTGGGTACCAGGTGTAAGAAAAAGAAGAAGGAGAAGGAGGAGGAGAAGAAGAAGAAGAAGAAGAAGAAGAAGAAGAAGAATTAACTCAAACAGCTACAGACCTCTAAAACACACAAACAAGACAACAAAAAGAAACAGAACTCAATCTTTATAGCCTGGAGAAGACTACGACCGGTGGATCCATGAGACTGGAACACACTATCTGCAACACCCAACAAAACCCATCAACACCGCCAACATAAAAGACATGAAAGAACGACAAAGATGGCACATTTTCCCAAAAAAAAAAAAACAAAAAACAAATCACCTGAGATAAAGGAAGGAGAGGAGGAGGTGAGGGTGGCAAAGAAGAGGACGGCGAGAATCGGGAGGCGGCGACGGGGCGTCCCCATTGTTGCAAGGCGAATACAAGAAGAAGAAGGAGGAAATCTATCTGGGATTGACCGACGCCGACGAAGAGAGGATGCCGGAGCTTCTTCGTGTTGTCGGGAAGAAGGCATTAAAATTGGCCGAAGGCTGGCAACGCCGTTACAATTCCTTTCTGAGTCCCCGGTCTTCCTCACGCCCTTCCATGAGTACGATTCAACACCTATAAAATTTATCTTACTAACATGTTATTCTAAGTCTTGCTGGTTCACACGAGCCATTGAGATTGTCATCTTCACTGACCCAACAAGTCTCAACGTTTCATTTGGGTTGGATGTCAATCCCATTACATCACATTAAAGCGTTAAGGATTTTTTTTTTATTTTCTTTCAGCCTTTATCACATTATAGTTGATCTTAAACCTTTAATAGTTTTATGAGTTTATTAATATTTACTTAATCAGAAATTATTATTATTATTATTATTCATATTTATTAATAAAAAATAATAAATATAATTCTATCTAAATTAGGAATTCTAAATATATTGATAAATTTTAACATATTTATAATATTCATTTCAAATTTATTACTTAATAATACATACTTAATTTAGAATGTTATAGCTATTTATTTGTTTACTATTAAGAAAAAAATTTAGAGCATCATTATTTATTTATTTATTTTTATTATTTACCCAACCACTCTTGAGGGGAGAGAGAGAGATATACCTCTCTCTCTCTCTCTCTCTCTTTTTAATTAAAATTAAAATAAAAACTTACCCAAGTTTTAACCTACTTTATAAATAGAGGCTACTCTTAGAGAATTATTTACACCATTCTCAAACTTTCATTCTATTTCTCGTCAAACTTTCGATTCTTTCAACTCTTCATTTTTCATTCTTTCAAATCTCTTTTTTTTTTTTAAACTTTTTAACTTTCGTTATCTCTCAAACTCGAAACAATATCATCTTCCACAAGGCTCGTCATATTATTTGCGAGTTTGAATATAGTGACAATGTAGATGAACTTGAATTATGGCCGGATGATGTTTTTTCTAATGATCCTCAAAATGAGGTTCTCCAAGACACCCGACGAAGGTGGTAGTGCCAATGTCGAAGCCCCCTCAACCACCGCGAGTAAGTCAAAATTAACTCAGAAACAATTTAGTGTATGGGAACATTTTGATCGAATTGTCACGAGGTAATAAAAAAAACAAAAGTGCAATGTAAGTATTGTTCTTCATCTTTAGCTATTGTTCAATGTAGTATATCTTCTCTCACTCGACATGCCAAAAAATAGGCTCTAAAAAAAGAGTCAAATGATACTAAACAAAGTAGGTTATCTATAATTGACAACAATATTGGACTAGAAGTTCTTTTCATTCTCCATTAATTCCCGAAGTGATGAGATCTAAATTAATGAAAATGATTGTTTGCACAAAATTATTGTTATCATTTTCTGAAAATCCTTGGTTTACTGAGTAGAATCAATATCTCAATCAGGAATATGTTCCAATTGTCTGGAATATTGGTCGAGGTATTATGATAAAAGCTTATGATTCTTTTCAAACCACATTTTTAAATCTTTTTTATAATCACAAAGGTTTTTTTCATTTATGGCAGACATGTAGACGAGTAAGCAGCATCATTAATATATTGGTACTTGTGCATATTTTATAGAGGACGATTGGATTTTACGAGAGAGACTTACTACCTTTAAAATGTTAGAACATCCACATCTAGTGTTAACACGACTACTATACTTTTAGATGTTTTGCGAAGTTTAAATATTCATGATCAATTTTTTAGTATAACATTAGATGATACTTCAGATAATGATAAAATGGTTGAAACTATTTCTAGATGTGCTAGGTTACCATTTCTTTTATTTATCATTTTATATGTAGTACACATATTATTAATTTAATTGTTTAAGAAGAACTTAAAATGTCGAAGGAATAAATTGGTAGGGTTAGGGATGTTTTGCTTCATATTAACGCTACTGGCCTTAAAGATTCAAAGTTATAAAAAAAGTTTGTAAGGGCCAAGGCAAAAAAAATTTGATATTGATATAAAACATATGTGGAATAATACTTACCTAATATTAAAATCAATTGATAGTTGTGAAGAGGCATTGATATGTTGGGTTGATCTTTATTGTACGGACTCAATATTAATTTAGACCGATTTGATTTTCATATAGCTAGATTTATGATGGATTTTTTAGAAGTTTTATACGAAGCAATTAAAGAACTTTTTGGGACTTATTATTGTACTTCTCATTTATTTGTTCATAATATAATTAAATAATTTCACCATTTTCAAAGTATAGGAATCATTAATTTTTTGATTTATTTATTATTAATATGGAAAAAATTTTAAACAATATTGGAAATCACTAACTTTGCTTGCTTTGTTGGCATTGGCAATGAACCTTAGATTAAAACTTAAAAGTGTATTATTTAGTGTCAAAAATTTTTATCTGAACATGTGTATTGATAAAAATGATGATAATGTAATTAATGAGAAAGTTGTAAGCAATGACTTAGAAAATGTGTATAGGGCTATGACCAAAGGTATGGTCATTTTAGAAATTGAGGTCGTTTATCTACTTCCGATGGATCAAGTTCAGTTGCTCAACCTCTCTTTTCAATGTGAGATCAAGAAGAACAAACCGTGACCGGTGGTACAAACAACTTAGAACGCTACACTTATGATCGAGTACTTTTCCAATACTAAGTATCATGGCAAAGGACTTGCTAACGCTGCCTATGTCAAATGTAGTAGTCAAGTCGACGTTCATCACGAGTGGTCAGGTTATAAAGAAAGATCGAAGTAGATTAGCTCCGGATGTTGTTGAAGCTGCCATGTGTCTAAATGATTGGTACTATCGAGAACAACGATTAGCACAAATTAACCAATTAGATGATGTTGTTGAGGATTTTACTTACTTTTCAATTACTGGTGATGATTATAATTAATATTACCGATGATTATATATATGATTGTAATTAATGTAATATTGTGGATTGCTATTGCACATGATTGTATGTAGGTTTGTAGGTGCCAACCTAGTTGGGATGTACTAATACTACTGTGATCCAATTTTGATCCAACTTATTTTCTTTAATCAACAATGTTTATTTCTTTGATTTATTTATAGTCCTATATTAATATTTTTTAAAAATAAGAATTAATAAATATTATTTATGGAAAAATAACTGAGTATTAAAAAAACTAAATTGTAAAACTCAGGCTTTCCATTCGAAGGTTTTTGTAACACTCCAAATCTAGTTCACGCTTGTGAACCGAACCGGAATGTCACGGAACCTGGTTGGGTCAGCTAACCCGAACCCAACTCGTGCAGATCTAATCTTGGCATCTTAAGATGAAGATGCAATTCCCTATATGCATGGATGAAAGTACAGAACCATAACATGCTACTATATGGATGACATAAAATTTAATTCACTCACCAACAACAATTACAATAAAATCAATAAAAATTCCAAAATAAAACGGACAAAGCCTCCCCTAAAAGTGCAATTAGGGGACACCCTGTCAAAATGACATATAAAAACATATATAAATATATAGAATATTTGAATCCACACATTATTCTAATCTGCTATATACATCATTCAAAATCTTAGGTCATTCTATTTGCATTTCCCATCATATCATCATATTTTCCTCACATTAGTTTCAATATAATAAAACTATAAACAAAATATTAAGCATTCAATCATACGACATGTGTGTGCAAGAGACCTCATGGCTCCTTCGTCCAACCTAGCATATCCAATCAAGCTCATCACCTACATATATTATAAAAACACGTCAGTAACAAGTCTTGCTAGTCTAAAATGTAACTAATATCAAATTGGCTATGAAAGCAATTTCTCGTATGAAAGGAAAACATTCATATACTTCATTGGAACTCTCTGAAGGGCACCTACTGAGGAGCCACTGGGCTGTAGACCCGGTAGCATCCTGAACTGACTGATCTGTTAATGCTGATGCCTCTTTGACATTTTCTTATTTCATTTTTTGGTCCTTCGGGACTATTAGTATATCCTAAGCCCTCTCCTTACCTCCATCATTCTCCTAGCCTTGAGCATGAAGGCAAAGCACTCTCAGACAGTCACCTTTAGTACCCTTTGAACCACAAGTCCAGACATGTATTGTACTTAACAATATCCGTAAACCTCCACGTTCTCTGGGTATGAGGAAATCAAACGCAGAGTTGTCAGGTTCCCTCGAGAATGGAACAGTGTACTCACTAATCCAAAGCCTGCTTTGACTATCATGTGCATCCGCTCATGGTATCACTAAAACTCGATAAAACTATATATATAGGCGTCGGAAAGGATTTATAAAATAGGTATGAAGGCAGCTTGTGGTGGATCTTGTTTTCGAAAACATACTCGAGGGATCTCATCATCGAGGGTTATTAATCTCAAAAACCAGTTCATTAAAATGGCAAGGGGTAAGTGGGTTCCGATAAAACGCCACTTACCCCATCCTGCAAGTAATAAACCAAACATACGATAGAATAGAGCATAAAATAGAAATGAGTCCTAAACAAACTTGATAGAAGCTCCAAGCATGTCCTTGAGCCTAGGCAATGAACTCCTACTTTGTACCTACACATCAATTCTAGAAGCTAACGCCCGCTAACTGAATGATGCATCAAATTCATATGAGCACCACACATGCATCAATCAACACATATCAATAATAATCAGTATGAGTTTTCTACTCTACGTTGCAGTAGATCACAACAATTATTTAGTCTGCCTAATGAATTCCTTAGCATTTGTTTTAATATCGCACAATCACACATATTCCTATTTTTATCCTCATGAAAATATCTAACACATCAATCATTAAATCCTAGCATTGTAACGACCCGCCATATTTCACAATATTTGTGTGGGCCTAGATGGCTAGGTGTTACTTAAACAACTACTAAATTGCTGAATTATAACAATTAAACAACAATATATAATATTTGTTCCCACTGTCTAGGACCGTTTCCCATAGCCACATCTATAACTCAAATAAAATTAAAAGGGAATCCTCATATTTATCTTGCTCCATGCTCTGGTTGTCAATGGCCTTCTCACACCTAATCTCGAATTTGGACACCTGCGGAGGCAATTCCGCGTTAGTGATAAAAACACTAAGTCGTATAATAGATAAAACAAATCAAGGACAATCCCCTAGTTCCTTA
>JAVDBV010060040.1:0-14230 GCA_032619315.1 Piper longum
AACCACCAGCTAAGTCAGAAAATACCAGTGGCAATTAAACAGCAACCACCTTCATGGAAATACTTCAAGAAACCAATCTAGACTACTAATTTGTTCTGGTTTCGACCATGAGTAATTCAATAGACTCCTATATGTATATATGCCACACGTCCATCTTCACAAGTTTCCATCCATGCAAGTTTCTCAGTTAGCAGCATCAGATGTGGTAACTTAACTTAGGGGATGTTCTTGGAGTACAAAAACAAAAGTATGGTCAGTGTATTTTCAACTAATTTCATTCGTTTTCCTTTCTTGTATCACACTTTCAACTCCTTGACTGATCAATATGTGCAAATAAAAATGGTTGAAGAGGGGTAAAATCAGCACTACCTCAATATTGTCGTGTTACTCTTAACTCTCAAAGAGATCATATTTGCTTGCATCTTCCTATTTGAAACTTCACTAGAATGACAAGACTCGAAATTTCGTAGTTATATACCAAGTTCGTGGATGAAGGCAATTAGCAATGTAAGTCACTTGTTACAATCTTAGTATGGGACATGAGGTTGTAGTAAACCATAGGGTTATATGAGCACTCTAGAGCTTTGGCATACATCATATTGCTGGATAAATTTCACCGCATCCTTACTCATAAATGACCCATAAAAGACTGCTCGCAGTCTTTTGAGAGTTTTGAGCACACCCTCATTTGTCCCCTCATGGAACTCTTTAAGAATGATTGGAATGAGTTCCAATGTTGAATCTAAATAGATAAGATCATTGTAGAAAAGTACCCTCTTCTATCACTTTCCATTGATGACTTAATTTGTTCAACTGTAATTCCTGAAATTTTTTTTTGATGGTCAGACTAGTAGTATAGGCAGCTTTAATTTCATCCAACCAACGAGGCACTGGTGCAGTGAGAGCCACACAAGTGGGTTTAGCTATCTGATCCAAAGTATTACTAGCAACATTTGGTGTAAGTTGTTACTCATGGTCTGTACAATCTCGACGAGAGAGGGCATCAGCAACCTTGTTTTGGGCACCTTGTTTGTATTCAATGATAAAGTCAAATCCCATCAGTTTGCTCAACCAACATTGCTGGGCTATCGTCTGAACCTTTTGATCCCATAGGTGCTTAAGACTGGAGTGATCTGTGCGTACTAAAAATGTCCTCCCCATGAGATAATGGTGCCATTTCTACACTGCAAGGACAAGAGCTAGCATTTCTTTCTCGGAAAGCATGCTGTGCTTCCCATGTATGGCTTTATGAAATAGGCAATGCGCTGTTTCCGTTGCATCAAGATTGCCCCCACTCCCTGGTCACACGCATAACATTCGATTTCAAATGGAAGCGAGAAATCTGCTAGAGCTAAAAGGGGGGCTGCTGTGAGTGCAGGTTTGAGAGCATTAAAAGCTGATGTTGCTTCATCTGACCATTGAAATCCATCTTTCTTTAGGAGATTGGTAAGAGGCTCAACTATTGCTCCGAAGTTTGTATAAATTCACGGTAATATCCGGCCAAACCCAAGAATCCTCGTAATGCCTTAATTGATGAAGGTCTCGGCAAAGCTAAGACTGCCTCACATATTTCTATGTCCATGTACACCTCTTGGTGATTGACAGTATGGCCGAGATAAGTCACCTCAGATACTCCAAATTGGCACTTCTCTATTTTGACATACAATTGGTGTTCGTGTAGCTATTCCATGGTTAGAACTTCCCAACTATACACTAGTATATCGCCAAAGAATACCAACTATAACTTCCCGAGGTACTCATGAAAAACAGAATTCATAAGGGCTTGAATCGTTGATGGGGCAATGGATAATCCAAATGGCATCACCTTGAATTTATAATGCCCCATGGTGAGTGCGGAATGCTGTTTTGGATATCCTGATTGGAGATCCAGCTTAGAGAAAAAACGAGATAGATGAAGTTCAAGGAGTTCGTCAATGTTGAGGATAGGAAATTAATTTTTGATAGTAACTTTGTTGAGAGCCCTATAATCAACATACATCCTCCACGTCCCGTCCCGTATTTCTTTTTGACTAGCAAAATAGGAGAAGAGTAAGGCCAGGAGGTTGGCTGGATAATTCCCGATTGTGGAAGCTCTCGAATCTGCTTTTCAATTTCATTCTTCTGAAAGTAAGGGTAGCAATACGGCTTGACAGCAATGGGAAGAAAGCCCTCCTTGAGTAAAATTCTATGATCGTATATTCTTGAAGGAGGTAAAGTTTGTGGAGGTTGAAAAACATATTGACACTTGGATAGAACTGCTTCTAACTGTTGTTGTTGGGATGATGTGAGATTGACTGTGAGTGGTAAGGAAGGTTTTGCCATGTTCAACACTGTAAGACTCATGATAACCCCTCGTCTTCTCTTTTTGAGTGTGTCAGCAAAATGCTTTTGCGAGTGACTAATTTCCCATGATAACCCCTTCTTCCCATTGAGAGTTACTAATTTCTTGCCTTTACTGAACGTCATGGTAAATAAGCTGAAATCCCAAAGGATGGAGCTCAATGTTCTCAACCATTCTACTCCCAAGACCGCATCCAATTCGTCTAACTCCAACAAATAAAAATTTGTAGTGCTTAAGAATGATGGCAACGTCCTCCGCAACTCATTCGTTCTCCATTGGCCACAGCAACATAAAACGAAGGGCTAGTGTTAATAGGAAGTTTTAACCTCTTTGCTAATTGAAGGCTAAGGAAGTTGCTAGAGCTACCTGTGTCATTAAGTGTGGCCACTGAAAATCCAGAGATGTGCCCCTCCACCCGCATGGTGCTGATTGAATCAGCTCCTGTAAGTGCAAGGAAATTGCATATGTGCCCGGCTCTTGTTCAGCCTCCTTGGAAGCCATAGGAAGAGGCTCTTCATCGATTACTTCGTCACTAACTTCATCTTCCCACACACTTTCAATCAAAAACAATTTCTTACATTTATGACCTGGGAAATATTTCTCATCACATTTGAGCACAACCCTGGTTCTTCCTGTCTTACAATTGTTGCACCGTCATCCACTTCATATTGTCCTCTTGTCCTTTGTATGATTTGGAATCATTTGAGAAAAGGGGTGTAACCCCTTTGCTTGCTTGAAACTTGTACCCCTCACAGCTACTGGTCGGAAACTTGATCCAAACCTTGTGACAGTTTTAAAAAAGAATGGAATAATCCTTAGCATCCTTCAATGTGCTTAGTTTCCTCGACGTAACCTCCATTCGGATTCCCTCTTTCAACACACAAACATAGCTATTGATCTTTTGCGATTCGGTCATGGATCCAGCTCTCGCCAGGAGTTGGGAAATTTGTTTTTGATATTCCTTAACAGTGCCGGTTTGTCGGAGGCGAATAACATCCCCAAAAAAATCATCAAATTGAGAGGGTTCATATTCGATAATCATTGATTGCTTGAGCTCTACCCAAGATGGTGGCTGACTTCAGTATTCCAAACCATATTTGAGCATCTCCATCCGAATAACAACTAGTGAAAGGTACTTGGAACCTCGGTTGTTCTCAGTGCATAAACTACAAAACCTTTCCCAACTACAAAACCAAACAAAAGTATCTGATGTTCCATCATATTTAAGAAGTCTAATTTCATGAATTTTGATAGACTAAATTCATCTAAGCCCCTATTAGTCTGGTCCTCGCTATCTGAATTTAGATTTTTCGATCAAGAGTGCTACCTAGCTTAATCCATGTTGGATCTCCCCGTGGAGGAGGACGGCTTGTCCTTTGACAGTCCTGCGGCAGCGTCGCTTTGTGACGAGCTCGTATGCAGCTTAAGAAGCAACTCCACCTGTTTTGTAGATGATCCATGGAATCTTGCATTTGATCCTGCTCGCTAGCTACTGCCGATATGGGTCATGGGTACATTGATATGCGCCCATCTTCACCCTCGTCCAGCTCTGACACCACATTGTAGTTTTCTCGGGTAAAATATGTACATATATG
Organism: Piper longum; assembly: GCA_032619315.1. NCBI lineage: Eukaryota > Viridiplantae > Streptophyta > Magnoliopsida > Piperales > Piperaceae > Piper > Piper longum. Next base: position 3,937 of record JAVDBV010060040.1, read on the forward strand.
TAGGAGAAGATTGACGAAACACATTGTTGCAGTTTGTTGACTTCGGGCGGGCAGGGGAAGGGGGCCGCGGGCGGCTTGGGGCGGGCTGATGGGCTCCGCAACGGACGGTGGTGGTGGGGGCCACGGCGGGGGGGCCACGGCGGCGGGGCCACGGCTCTGGTGGCAGCGAGGAGGCTGGGCGGTTCGGACGCGGCGGCAGGAGGTCGGGCAGGTAAACGAGCGGGTTGGTGGGTAAGGATGGGAGAATAGATCTGGATCGTTAGATTTCGATCTAACGGCCCAAATACAACATGGCACAAAAAACGTTTTATACTTCCATATGAACTCTACTTTGCGCCATATAATGCATATTTGCAAAGATTCTACTTCCATATGCATACAGTCAATATCTGAATTAGATCTCTAGCTCTCTCTATGTACCTGGGTTGAATTTGATTATAGCAAGAGAGAATGATCAGCTGCTTGAAGATGGAAAAGTGAGAGAGAGATCCTAGACGCGCTGCTTGCAGAGAAGAAGGCCGTATGCATCAAAAACTTTGAAATCACCCTTGAGCTCTGGGAGAAGATTCTGAGCACCCAACGGCTGCCCGTGACCGTCGCCGAGGTCAGGGACGTTCTCGGTAAGCAATTCTGGGGCGAATACTACATATATGAGCGTGACTTTCATCTAGAATTCTGGGAGCTATATAACCTGGATTGCACATTCTTCCCTTCTGCTATAACAGTCTATCTTCGAATACACAACGTTGCTGATCATAGATAGTGGGGGGAGAGCTTCTATCTCAGAGATTTGCTTGAGTTGAGAAGGCAAAATGTGCTGCATTGTGGTATAGACATGAGCTTTTGGAGACGATGCCGGCCATCACTGCTTCTCTTGGTCGGAGTATTGGGGCAAAGATCGACTTAAGCTTCTGGTTTGTCAACTTGCACCATCACCGGCGCCCGATCATGGCAGCTCCGCGGCCGACGAGGACACTGGCCATGCACAGTGATCATCATGGCTTTTAGGTATTTAAAGATATGATTTATTACTGGTAGTATTGTGTAAAGAGTAAAGACTGATGTTGTCAATAACGCCAATGGGTAAAACGACATCGGATGTTGAGTTTATTTGTATGAATATTTCATATATATTATCGGATTTTTATAAGAGATTAATATGTAGAAGAGACACATTGACATATATTAATGTTTTATAAGTTGTATTGATGTTTCAAGATAATATATAATTGAGCATAGACTCAATGTAGGCCCTTTATATCTGTCATTAATTGGCCCTTTCATCTTTCTTCAATCACCTTAATTAACATGAGCTGCAAACCTGCACCTCTCGGGATTGACCTACTCAAAAGATTGCATTATTGAGCCTAGAATTGTAATTGATCCTCTAATCTTCATTAATCACCTTAATTAATAGACGCTGAAAGCTCTTGAAATTGACTAATTCCATGCCAAAGTGACTCGCAAGTGGTATGGACGACCCGGCGTTTTCGAGTCAAACAGCCCCACCCGCACCAAATGCCTCAACAATAAACGTCAATGGGCTCATTTTAAGATTTGGACAAAGAAGGGCCCATTAACGCGGACCGAACAACCATGTACAGCTGTACCCACCCTCTCTTCCAACTTCAAACCAAACTACTTTCCCTAATTTTGTCAGGGACCAAGTCTATAACATGCAAGGGGGAGGCCTAAGAGCCCTTTTTTAAAAAATAATAATAAAAAAATAAAAATAATTTTATGTGGACTTTCCCAAAAAGACTAATTTTTGCATAGAATAATAATAACAATAATAATAATAATAATAAGCTACAAGTCATGTGATCTTTTTTATGTATTTTCAAGTCGCCATTAGTCATAAATGGTGAATGATGAATATTCATAATTGCCAAATATTTGAACAATTCAATATCACACTAGAAGTGAGGTTGTCAAATTAGTTTTACATTGCTTAAGCTTTTAAAGCATAGATTTAAAATTTTATTTTACAATTTAATATTTAATAGATGAATATAAATTTTCTTTTAATGTCTAGACATGAAAATAGTAAGAATGAAAAAAATATATAAAAAATAAAATATATAAAATGACATAATTTTTTTTAAAAAATTTCTAATATATTTAAATAGTAAGAAATTAAGATAAAAATAAAACATTCTTTCTCATATGTACTTGTCTCTTAGAATTTTTCACAATTTTTTAAATTTTATAAAAAAAATTATTTTGTAAAATTTTTACATATATTGATTTTAACTAAAATTAAAATTTCTTTTAACTAAATTTCGATACATTCAAACATAAAAAAAAAAAAAATTAACCTCTAAATTTCATATTTCTTTTACTCAATTTCATCACATTTTATATAACACCCCAAATCTAATTCACACTAAAGAACTGAATCGAAATATCACCGATCCCAGTTAAGCTGGTTAACGTAAACCCAAATTTGAGGATCTACTCTCACTGTCTAGAGATGGAAGATGTCACTTGCTATGTATGGATGAATGCATGGATCCCTAACATACTACTATATGGATGACATGACAACACATTTACATACCAAAATAATTTCGATAAAAATCAATCAAAGTTCATAAAAACAAGACAGGTTGAGTTTCTCCTAAAAGTGCAATTTTAGTCCACCCTATTAAATCAACATGTATAAATACATCACGTATTGATATTCGTATAAAATTCTAATCTGCTACATAATTTATTCTAAATTTTGGATCTCAACACATCTGTGCATTTCAATTACTTTTCACATCATGTGAATTTAATTGTCATATTTTACATCACATCATGCTCAATATAATGACAACAAAAACTAAACATTAACACTCTATCATCTGACATGTGTGTGTGTGAGACGTCTCTGCTTTTCTATCCAGACTGGCTCATCTTACTCTTAATTATCACCTATATAGAGTATAAAAATATGTCAGTAACAGGTGTTATTGTTCTAAAAATATAACTAATATCAAACTATATATGAGAGCAAACTCTCATATAAAAGAAAACATTTTCGAGAAATTTCTGAAGAGCATCTACTGAAATGAAATCATCTTTAACTAAACTTATCTGCTACTGCTGATGCCTCGTTATATTCTCATTTCACTTTCTGATCTCTTGGGATTGTTGCCATATACTAAGCCATTTTTCTTACTTCCATACTCACTCGCGTAACACGATTGTCAGTTTTGGCTAAGGACTAGCACATGCCACTTGCGTAATATGGTTGCCAGTAACTTCGACTGGCACATGATGCTCACAACATGGTTTCCGATTCCAGCTTACGTCTAGTACATGCCACTTGTGTAGCATGGTTGTTGGCAGCTTCGACTGGCACATATGGTTGTCAGCGGCTTACAATTGGTACATGCCACTCGCGTAGCATGGTTGCCGGCAACTTCAACTTACACATGCCTGCTCGAATAGCATGGTTGTCAGTTTCAACTTACGACTGGCACATGCCACTTACGTAGCATGGTTGTCGACGGCTTCGACTAGTAAATATGGTTGTTGGTATTTTCGGCTTACGATTAGCACAAGCCACTTGCGTAGTATGGTTGTCGGTGGCTTCAACTGGCACATGGGCTCACATACATGGTTGTCGGTATTTCTAGCTTACGTATAGCACATCCACTTCTGTAGCATGGTTGTTGGTGGCTTCGACTAGCACATGCCCGCTTGTGTGGTACAGTTTAAAAACACGAAAATTACATATATATAGGTATGAGTAGAGATTTATATAATAGGCTAGAATGTAACTTGTGGTGGATCTTGTTTTCATAAACATACTCGAGGGATATTATCCTCGAGGGTTATTAATCCGAAAAACTATTCGACTAAATTGTCCAAGCTAAGTGGGATCCAATAAAACACCACTCAACTCGTCATACAATCTGTAAAAATAAATCAAGATAGAATAAAACAATAAATTATAGGCGAGTCCTAAACGGACCTGGTAGAGTACCTGAACGGTGAGCTCCTACTCTGTTTATAATCATCAGTCATGGCTTATTTCGTTCCTAATCGTCAGTTATGGTTGAATGGTGACAACATCAGAAATGTGAAATATATAGTTAAGGAAAAAAAAACGAGTGGTAAGTAAAAAAAATAAATAATTAATTGGACAAAATGAATGGTCGACGAGAAAAATATATGGCCCTCTTATATTTAATGCTTCACTCGAATTTAAAAATCACGACCGGTTCATACTATGAAATCCTAATTCAAATTCTAAATTTTATATTTCTTTAGTTCAATTTCACGCAATGAAACATGCCCTCAATTTCGTGGGTAAAAGCCATGGATATGGACTCTCGTCCAAAAGGCTCTCAGATGCACAATACATTTGTCTCCAGGAGGAGTCAGGTAATTACTTAATTATTGCTTACACTTAATACATAAACTACTGCCTATACTTGAGTTGATTCGAGGTTCAAATTTAATACAAGCTGAACGTTTATTGATTACAAGTCAGTCAGACAAATATTTCATATTGAAAATTTAAAGTACATTCTTAAGAGTCGAATCCAACAATGCAGGCAGTGGAATCGTGTCCAAGTCCTTATTTTTTGAGGCATCACTGAACGCCTAAATTTCACGTCACACATCGCACCAATTAGTCACAGTCACCACATAAATAAGTAAATAGTAATACTATAACTTTTGTTGGTATTTCAGATAAGACTGTTTATGCCGACATATGTATACAGCACAGCAATGATTTAGGATTGTTTCTACGGCCCCGCATCATCAATGAAAATTTTTTATAGAAGATTATTGCTCTCGGTAATTGAAACAAATCACAATCATTAGTTATAACCAGGCCAGCTACTTATGCCTAACAAAGCCCGACCAAGAACATGCCACAAATAAACACCCCGGATACACAAGTTGGAGGACCTATCAATTTGCAGGCAATCTACTAGAAGGGCTTTTCAAAGGAGGAAATGTCTGACACAATTTCAATGCATCAATAACCAGAAATAATACCATCCAACCACTGATCCAAGTTCAATAATAAAAACCTTCACCAACCAAAGAAAATGTAAACTTTACTCCAACCAATTTGATATGAGTTTGTGTGCGGAAGAAAAATGGAAAGAGTTGCAGAGCTTGATTGATGGATCACATAAATAGCCCAGAGAGAAGAAAGAGGGAGAGAGAAAAGGAAGCATGCATTCGTTCCCTCTAATAGGGCACACACAACAATTAGGAGACAAACTCAAGGTACCCATTAGGTGTTAACCTCAAACCCACTTGATAATTAACTACTAAGTCGATTATAATACTTGTAACTTCCAGATCAAATGCCAAAATGGAACCAAAAGGCTTCCTGAAAGAAGACGGAAGCGGGAATTCCCAGAAAACAATGATTTCAGAAATGGAAAGTGTTAACTAAAATAATATACATTTCGTTATAAACAAATACTTAACTTCTTGTCCCCTTTCTTCCCACTTGATCAGGCCTGCCATAAAAATAGTGTGTACCAAGCCGACGTCAATCAAAAAACTCAAACCCTAACTGTTAAACATGATTACCAATTACATAATAATAGCAAGTGAATTCACCTGGACAGCAATAAAAACGAAGTATTAAATCCCACTCAAAACAACATATTTTGAAAGTATGCAACCAGTTTTGCACTGAACAAACATCTTACTTACCAATCACCACAAACATTCATAACATAATACAAACATTTTGATGACTTCATAGGAGCATGATCAGTGGACAAACGGCCATTGAGCAATATCATTAATCACCTATTAAAACAGTCGTTTCATGGACTGAGTTCCAGTAGCTTCCAGTAGTTGGATCACAATAAAGAGAACAAAGACAAGTAATAACAAGCAAAATTCAAGTAATGATCGCACAATATGCTCCTTCTTCTTCTTCTTTTTTCATTACATCTTTAAGTCTACATAGTTGAGCAAACTAACACACATGATATAAGGAGAGAGAAGATCAGAACAACAATAAAGGCGTAAAGACATGAAATTTAGACATGAGAATCAATTGTTCTCATGAAGAAGACGACGATCCGTTAAAAAGGTGAGCGGTAGTACCATTTGTTCTATCGTTGTTGGTACCAAAGCCATTGACGTCCCCATTGTCGAGCTGGTTGCTACTACCACTGGCCAGCAATGGCTGCCCCTCCTCAGCCTTCTTCCCGAAAGTGTGCTTGTTGTTGTGCATCCAGACCTTCAACACCCCCTTGGCCACCCCAACCTCGCCGCAGAACTGCTCCACCAGCTTTTCGTCCTGCTTCAACATCCGCCACCCCAGCTTCTCCGCGAAGAGCAGCATCCTTTCCTTCTGCTCCCGACTAAACTTGGTCCTGAACCGCTTCCTCGCCGCCGGCGCAGCCGCCGCGGAGTGGGCGGCGCCGTTGCTGAGGGCGAGCAGCATGTGGGGGGCGGAGGGGAAGTGGGCCGTCGAGATCGGCGGCGGCGGCGAGGTCGTGCCCATCGGAGTGGCGAAGTCGTCGCCGCCGCCGGAGTCGTCGTGGCGGCGGTGGAAGTTGCGGTGGCAGCCGCAGGCGGCGCAGCGGAGGGAGGCGGGGTCGGAAGCGGTGGCGAGGGGGGAGGGCATGAACTCGCCGCAGCCGTCGAGGGCGTGGCCGCCGATGGCCGCGGCGTGGTTCTTGAGGCACTCCCGGTACTGAGCCGCCGCCGTCGTCGAAGGAGGGATGTGGCGCTTGAGGTTGCCGTTGATGAAGGAACCGCCGCCGTCGTCGCCAGCTGCAGCGGTGGGGGACGGCTTGGGGCGGGGTAAGATGGGAGGGAGGTCCATGGGTGCTGGGCTAGTCGGCGGCCATGGCAGCGTCGTACGACGGCGATGGTCGCCGGAGATGGAGACGACGAAGAGTGAGAGCGAATGAAAGATATTTTGGCGTGGACTTGATACGCGGGCGTGTCTTCACCACTCGTTTTGACCAAGGGTTGAATAATTAATCATCTTCTTAATTTTTTAAGATTATAGGTTAGGATTGTTAATTAAGTCAAGTTTAGTTTTATTGGAAATTAATGATATTTTATTATTTTAAAAAATAATTTTTTTAAAAAAAATTATTATTTAATATCAAAATAATGCCATAAATCAATGATATTATTCTACTTGATGACTTTAGAGCCTCCACTTTTATTTACTTAGTTTGAGCTCACCTCCATTTAATTTGAGTTTTGGTGACAAAAATTAATTAGGGTCATTAGAATTGACTAATTTCTTTAAAAAACAAAAAGCAAAAAAAAAAACAAAAATTGGTTCGATTAAACGGACTCAAATTAATTTTCCACTTAAATTCAAACCAAATAAAATCAGTGCTATTGAAGTTATTAACTCAAAAAATACAATTGAATAGTAAATCGAGCACACACCACTATTGAATATGACATTATTTCACCATTTAATTCTAAATTCTTATAGTTTTCATAAATCTTAAAGATGTGTGGTGGTTATTTTTATAAATAAAAAATAATAAAATCAAATTTATTTTTCAAGTGTTGTAATTTTTTTTTAAATTATCAAAAACTTCTTTGAGAAGCATAATATTGTTTATTTAGAGGCTTTGGTAAGGTGTAAAACCCTGAAAAAAAATAAGTAGGTTATCTTATTTAAGGTTTTATAAATCTTAATAATGAATAATAAATAATGTTTAATTAAATTAATTTTTAAAAATTAATATTATAAATAACTAATTATAACCTTTAGAGATAACGATATTTATGGATAATTAATTTAACTCAATTAATACTTTTATATTTTTATTATCATACAAATGACTTGTATAGTTATGCATAATTACATTCTTTTTTATAAAATTACATATAGTCAATTCTTGAATTCTACACTTATTTTTTATATAAAATAGATTTTTTTTATGTTAATAAGACATCCTCTGTTTGTAAGCACATTTGGCTCACAACGTAAATGTTTTAGAGAAGTTTTATTCATATTATGATCATGTGTCATATGCCTCAATAAAATTCCAGTCTGATTAGTTTTTCGAAATGTTATATATTTCTATGTGGGCCCCGACAGAGGGCACCACTTTTAAAAATTACTATGTGAGAGTCCTTATATTAGGCAACACCCTTAAAAATTGCTATATGAGAGTCGCGACACAGGGTAGTACCTTTAAAAAAATTAGTATGTGGGAGTCTTGGTTAGTTTGAGCTCACATTCAACCATTATGCGTCAAGTAAAATCGGGGTCAAATAATTAACTTAGTCTGACATAGGATAATATCTTTAAAATATATGCCCTCATGCCGAAAGGGGTGATAGGGCGTAGTAACATAAGACGACTCCTTATGCACTTATGATACTTAGAGGGTGAGTCAATGACAAATATCGGTAATTACGGGTCGAGGGTCACGTAGTGTGTATGTGCATATATGAAATTGTAGCTGGATGGGCGGCCACCCTCCTAGTATATTAAGAGCTCAACGTAGGTTCATAATCACTAAAAAATTTATTGTTGAATATATTATTTTTTTTTTGTCATTATATGACTTCGTGTTTTTATCATTAATGTGAAATTGTCTCTTCAGGCATGAGCATGGAAAGATAGGTAGAATCGGGACAACAGAAAAACTCTAGTATTGAACTATTCTTTGCATGATAATGAGATTTTGATTCGGTTCATGAGATTTAGATTATTCCGAGCTTATATTATATTTTAAAATAATTAAAAATTAATTTATGATACATTTAGTTTTGTATATTAACACTTAGCTCATGGCTTGGAGCGGGCGGGCCATTAGAATAGGTAGTTTGTCTTTTTAATTAAATTATAAAAATTTGATTAGTTAATTTGGTTGAGTATGAGTATGAGTTTAGTTTTATTAATTTTGCACTTATTAATATTTTTAATTATATTATACAGATATAAAAATATTAACTCGAGGTGAATCCAGACACTAAACATTTATTTCTTTGATTTAATTCATGGTTCTTGTTTGCCCAACAAAACATTAAAATATTTTCGAAGTGGATCAACAGATTAATGCTTGTTCACATGTTTAGCATTTAGAAATCTAATGTGAATTGAATTCTCTTTTCGTCAAAACAAATTACTATTTGTTGCATGACAAAGAAATCTCTTTTGTGAACTATATGTATTGGGTTTAATTACGTACATATATGATAAACAAATGGCATTCATATTTCGAAAATAAAAACGAAAAATTAAAAGTCCTTCAATATTCACTCCATTTGGATATAGCAGAATAAAGTTTGACATTAAACTTTGGAGCTTCAATGGGCCTTTTTTGGACCCGTGGGTTTGGAAATGGGCTTATATGGACAAGGCCCGTGGGCCAATCTATGACCTACTTTTACAACCTAAATTCACATTTTTTTGCATAAAAATGATGAATTTCAGTTTGAGATACTTTGTGCCATTATATGCGAAGTCTTGGAATTTAAAAAAGATTTTTTTCAAAATAAAAAATGCGTAATTACATAAAAAGGTATGTGTATTAAATTCATTGGGAAGTTCAAGGGGTGGTAATATAAAAAATTAACGAAATATTAATAAATCAAATTTAAATAAGTGGAAGATGTGATTAGTCAGATTAGTTAATGAAAGATTGTGAGTAATAGCTTAGGGAAGTTAGGAGGTGTCGATCTTAATTTTCTCAACGAGTGAGGGGTGGACTGATATCATCTTTTTTGCCATTCCTCGCCAAGTTCTTCTCCCTTAATATGCGGTTATTTTACTTGATAATTATTTAGCTCATTCCGAATTCTACCATTAATATTAACATTTATTCCTCCAAAACTATAATGAAACAACTTCTCTAACACCTCAACCCAGTTAACACTCACTCAGCTAACCAAAACCCAATTCGCGAGGATCTACTCTTGACTAGAATGTCACTGGTCCGAATTAGGTCGGCTAACCCAAACCCAATTCGCGATGATCTACTCTTGGCGTCTTAATATAAAGATACTAATCATTATGCATACATGAATGTTCATGACCCTAATATACTACTATATTGATGACATGAAAACAAATTTACACACCAACAATAATTACAATAAAATTTGACAAAATTCTTGAAATAAAATTAACAGAATATCCCCTAAAAGTACAATTAGGAGACACTATGTCAAATCAAAATATACAAATAAGTATATATATATATATATATATATATATATATATATATATATTAATATATCTCCTATGATTTGTATCAAAATGCAACGCATAGCAGCGTATTTTATTGTGGGCCATTGGATCAAAATCCAACGGCCCACACTAATTTTTTTT
>JAVDBV010060041.1:0-21849 GCA_032619315.1 Piper longum
GTAAGCGCTATATGTATGTATGATTATGTTTATGAGTAGTGCATGCGAGCCGACATTTGTTTAAGTATGTTTGCTTACTGCCCTGTGTGAGGCATTCTTGAAGTTTCATATGTTTTCGTGGGTAATGGAATACCCACTTGCCAGTTTCTATTAGTTATTTTCGGACCAGTAACATTCGTTACTGGCGGTTTTCTTATAATATATGTAGGTCTCGCAAATCCTGTATCGACTTCGGTGGAAGGACAGATAAATCCTACACACACTTGAGCTCAACATAAGATTTTCTTTCTTGCATTTATTTATATTTGATGTATTTTGATGTTTATTTGACAATGCCTTCCATTCTCATGACACCAAGAGGGTTATTTCGATCTATTTTATGGATCGAGTCTCACTGACTAATAATATTAAACATGTCTCGACTCGATCGTAACATTTATAATTCGGTTCTTAAGTTAACCGAAATTGGGGTGTTACAACTAGTGATCATACAATTTAGATGATTGATTTTGGAGCATTGTTTCATGCTAACTTGTATAAAAATTCTTCAACACCTATGTGACAACTGTTCTAGGTGTAGTGAAAATTGGTAATAATGAGGCTTCAAAAATTATTGGTCATGGTGATGTGCACCGATTCTAGTTGCAAACTTGTTTTGAAAAATATTTATCATATTCTTGATTTGAGATAAAATTTAATATCAACTAGTGTGCTGGATGATGAGGGATATGTTTCATAATTTTCACGTGGTTTATGGAAATTAGTAAAAGGTCTTTACTAGTTGCTAAAGGAAAGAAGTGTGGTGGTCTTTATAGGATTATGCATAGTCTGGTTCATGGGGATGCTAATGTTACATTTACTACTCTCATGGCCAATTTGTAGCATATGAGATTGAGTGAGAAAGGGCGAGAGTTTCTTAAGAAGAAAAATTATCTTCCATAGCTTAATGGGACATCACTGGCAAGAAAACAACATAGAACTTCTTTTTGCATCCACTGGCAAGAAGAAAACTCATGTACTTGAACTTGTACATTCTGATGTGTATAGTCCAATGAAAATAAAATTTTTGGTGGAACCTCTTATTTTGTTACTTTTATTGATAATACGTAACGGAAAGTATGGTGTTACTGTTTGAATAAAATTGATATGTTTAATACTTTCAAATCATTTCATATTCTTGTTGAGAGTGAAATAAAAAAAACTTTGTTGAAAAATGATAATGAAGGTGAATATTGCTCTAATGAACTGCATGTGTATTGTGACAATACAACATTCATGAGAAGATTGTTCCCAATGTACCACAATTGAATGGAATGGCCGAGAGGATGAACAAAACAATTCAAGAAGGTTTTAGTGTATGCTTTCTACAACAAAATTACTTAAGAGTTTTTGGGTTGACCCTGTTTGTACTGCTTGTTATTTAATTAACAGGCCTCCTATACTTGGTTAAGGTGAAAATATTTTATAAAAAGTTTAAGTGATAGGAAGGTAAATTACACTTATTTAAAGGTGTTTGGATGTAAAACTTTTGTTTATATGACTAAGGAACAAAGGCCTAAGCTTAATGCTATGACATTTGAATGCATTTTTTTTATTTATGGGGATGAAGAGTTTGGTTTAAGACTATAGGATTCTAAGGAAAAGAAGATTGTTCCAAGCCGATGTCGTAATTCGAGAGAATCAATTTGTAAAGGACTTTGCAGATGAAATTACTACCCAAAGTGATTCCCAATATTATTTGCTTGTCTATAGACGATATTGTTCAAGATGTAGCTGAATACATTAATGAAGAATCTAGAGATGATATTTCTATTTCATTGTCTAGTGATGGTGAAGATGATGGGAATAATATTTCTAATGATGTAATCCCAGATGTTGTTGATAAACAAGTCCATGATGGTGGTATCCTAATATACTAAATAGTACTGCATTATTTGAATCATTATTAAAATAATTTGATCTGATTGGTAAATTAGTTGGCAACCTAACAGTTAAATCATCGAGCCAAATTGAGATCTAGAATCGAATAAATTCTATTGGCTCATGTGAAGCAAATTGAGATGTGGTTGTTACCCAATCCAATTGTGCAAATAATGATTTTCCTTATCTTTTATCATTTAATAAATTATTTAATTTTATTGTGAAATTAATTACGATCACAAGGTGGTTTCATTTTAAAATTAAACACTAAAAAATTATTAAGTTGTTTATTTGATTAATTAATAATTAGCGTGTGATTTGAAGCAACTCGAATGCTACCCAAATTATAAAGATCATATCTTTTTATTATTATAACTTTGATTAGGTGATTTATAAAGTATTTTACCACACACAATTAACAAATGTACAATACACAATCCAAATAACAATAAAGGTGCAAATTTTATATAAAAATTAAATTTTATAATGGTCTAACATGTAAAGTGTATCAAATAATATATTAAAATGATTACAATGAGATGATCTATAGGATTCTACCAAGATCTACATGTAGCAATGCAAATCATGTAAAACAACCAAAAAATGGGGAGAAATGCACCGGGAAGACGAGGAAGAGAAGGGGGAAGAAAAGGGGAAAGAAGGAAGAGAAAAGCAGGAGAAAGGGGTGGGAAAGAGGGGGAAGAGAGAGGAAAAGGGGGCTAGACGACGGCCAAGGGAAGAGGAGAAGGGGAAAAGGGAGAAGTGTGGGTTTGGGTGGTTGGTGGCTTTTAAAAGTAAGTTTTGGGTGCTAGCATAAAGGTGCCTTGGCAGCACAAAGGCGGAGGAAAGTTACACTCCGTTTTTATGTGTTGGGTGCAAGGGTGTTGGGACAGGGCATTTGCTCAAGCACTTAGTTGTGACATGAAGAAAAAGAAAGAAAGAAAAAAGGGAGTTGAAAAGGGAGAAGAAGTAAAAGGGAAAGGGAGGAAAATAGGTATGGGTGGCTTCTAACACTTGACTAGGACTCAAAGGTACACTGAGATGCATCTGACACAATTCTAACATGACACACAACCCTAGGTTAACTAAACACCCGGAACAACAACAAAGTTACAACTTAGCAATTGGGGCCAAACGAATAAAATTCAACGGTGGACACGCTCAATGCCCAAGTCTACAACAATAAACAAGGATTCACTTAGCACCAACACGATCGAAATAGACCGGGTGAACACTAACTTAGTCTAACCAAAGCCAAACTAGTTGTAAAAACACTGAACCGATCCGACGGGTCGATTTTTACACAAATGGTGTGTAATTTGAAGAAGAGCTTGTATGATCTTAAGCATCTTTATTCGTCACTGTCACTTTATGAAATAAAGAGCACAATAGTCAACCCATAGTCTAGGGGACAATCTTCTTTCTTTTGATAGAGGACAGGTGCCCCATACATACGATGCTTTAGATTTTGTAGTCATTTGGCCGGCTATTGAAAGAAAAAGCTTTGATCTGCTCCCCCTATTAGATAACTAGTCCCTTCTCTCTCCAGACCAAGCTCCGACGCAGTGGTACAAGAAGTTTGATAATTTTATTATAACAAAACTATATTAGATCATTGTGTATTTATTAAGAAATTGAGGAGAATGGCTTTATCATTTTGCTTCTTTATATTAATGATAAGTTGATTCTTTGACTAGATGAAACAAGAATTGTAGATTTGAAGAAGAGTTTGGGCGTGTCCTTTATTGTGGAGGATTTGAGTCCACTTAGGCAAATTCTTGGCATGTCCATCAGGTAGGATAAAAAGGCTAAAAAGATTTAACTATCCAAAAAGAAATGCATTGAAAAGGTACTTGAGTGATTCAGAAGTCAAGTTGATTGTTGTTCCACTAGGAGCTCAATTCAAATTGGATGCGACTGAGCTAAGTGAAATAGAGGCATATAAGATGAAAAAGGTCCCTTATGCATATATGTTAAGTAGACATTTATCTAATCCTAACAGAGACTATTGACAAGAAGTTAAGTTGATATTGAGATATTTTAGAGGAACTTCGAAGCTATGTTTATGCTTTGGGGGAGGTAAACTGTAACGACCTTTCTGTTCCGAGCCACGAGCTAAGTGCTACTATATGAAACTATATGAAATTAAGTATCTCATAAATTAATTTTTCTATTAATTTTTAAAATTTTAAAAACCATGACATAAAACATAATATAATAAATATTTGAAATAATCTGAACCCCATAAACCGAACCAAAATCTCAGTGTCATGCAAAGAATTTAGAAAAGGAATAGTCTAATAATAGAGTCCTCCAGCTATCCTAACTCTACCTATCCTTCCATGCTCATACCATAGTGATAAAAACTCTAAGTCATATAATTACAAGAAAAAAATTAATCTATTCCACAACATTATTAATTCGACTTTTAGTGATTATGAGTCTATGCTAAGCTCTTAATATACTGAAAGGGTGGCCGCCCATCTAGCTACAATCCCATGTATACGCACACACACTACATGATCCTCGATTTGTAGGTACCGATATTTGTCATTGACTCATTCTTTCGATATCACAAACGCATAATGAGCCATCTTGCTCCACTGCGCCCTGTTACCTTTTCGACATGGGGGAAAATATTTAATCTTTCAAGAATTGTCACCCTTTTGACATGAGGGCATGTATTTAATCTTTTAAAAATTTTGTGGGCGTTATAGCGTGTTGGACTGAGTCAATTCGTTAACCCCAGTTGCGCTTGGCGCATGGTGGTCAAATGTGAGCTAAGGCCGACCAAGACTTCCAAATAAAAATATATGCCATTTTGAGTAATTATATGAACCTAAAATTTTAATGAGACACCCGCAACTATGATACACAATCCTAATATAAATGAAACTTCTAAAAAATCTTCACTTTATGAGCCAAATATGCTCACAAACTATCAAGTTAATGTTTTATTTACCATCAACAGAATTCTGATTTATATAAAAGAATATGTATGAAATTCAAGAAATCACTATATTAAATTTTATAGAAAAGAAAGTAATCATTCATAATTATATTATTTGTGTGTTAACGAAAAGTCAAAAAAGTAACTATTGAATTAATGCGAAAGAATCTCAATCCTAAAAATTTAATAAATAAAATTTATTTAAAACCATTGTATCGGTATTCTAAAAGTTATAATTGATAATTTATGATATTGATTTTTAAGAATGTATTTAATTAAATATTATTTATGGTTCGTTATAAGATTTACAAAATCCTAAACAAAATAACCTAATTATTTTTTTTCATAAACCATTATTATCATGTTATAGTGATGCAAATATGGCTGGTGATCTTGACTCTAAGAGATCTACTTCGGGGATTATTGTTCTTTTTATTTATGGTGTTGTTTTTTGGCAGTTTAAGTTACAAATATGTGTTGCTTTTCTACAACTAAAGTTGAATTCATTGTAATTACATAAGTTTGGAAATAGGTTCTATGGTTGAAGATATTTCTAAATAAAATTGGGGTAAGACAAGATATATATAAGGTACTTTGTGATAGTCAAAATATTATATATTTGAGTAAAAATTCTAATTTTAAATAGAGTAAACACATAAATATTTAATATCATTAGGTCAAAGATGTATTGGAAAAAAAGTTGTTAGAGTTGAATAAAGTTCACACTAACAAAAATAGTTTAGATATTTTGACTAAGATTGTGACAAAGGACAAACATTAGTTTTGCCTTCAATTCTGTCTAACCTACTTATGGATTCATGAAGGGGAGGATTTGTTGAGCTCCCCTCACTCATTCGCATTGAAAATCCAAATAATCACTTTAAACTCTTAATTTTTCACACTTATGGTTGGTGGTTATATTTTTAATGGGGAGACTTTATGGTTTGTGGTTATATTTTTAATGGGGAGACTTTATGGTTTCCACTCATATTCTATAAATAGGTGGATTGATCTTCTTTGATAAGACAACAATATCGTGAGTGTTCTAGAGTATTTTTTGGCTCATAAAGGGAGCGTTTTGTGAAGTGTTTCATAGTATTAAAGTGTAAGATCGGGGTTGTAATATAAGGTGTGAAGTTAATTTATATTTCAATTGAAGTGCATGTTATTTTTTAATTTTTAATATATTATTTTTTCGAGAGTTATTTTTAGATTTATTGTTGTTGATCTGATTAGTTTTGGGAGAATTTTCTCAAATTATATTTTCAATATATTAATTGTAAAAGAGTTTTTTTAATCAAAATTGGTTGAGGGGTTTGGTTTTCTTTTCTGAACTTTGAAGAAAAATTTCATTTATTTTTATATTTTGGTATATTCTATTTCATCTTATATTTATTTTCATTTCTTCTCAAAGGAGATATTTTTTTGGGTTGTTTTTGTTAGAGCACATATATTACAACTCTTTCTTCATTCTAATTTAAGTTTGTTTAATCGGAGGAGCTATTTTATTTTTGTCCGTACATTGATGATATCCAACAACATATAATAATAATATCTCGTGTATGTGCATTCTCTATTTTTTCATCTTTTCTAATACATGTTTTCAAGTATCGTATTCTTCATCCTCTTATACGGGGAACTTTCTCTTAATTTTTTTATTTTTTACTTTTCTTTTGACCTTCATCAGTCTCTTGAATACCCTCCACCACTTAGTGTGGCATTGACTGTTTCAGATGGTTTTCATCTCTACCAAGCTATAAACAGAAAATTGGGTAAAAATTTGTTCCTCTAAATATTAATCTGCTATCAATATTTAAATAAACAGCGCTCTTTGAACTCGGGCTTCCTAAAAAGCCAGCCTGGGCCGGGGACAGAACGAAGGGGACAGCCCTGACGTTGTGTTGGCAAAACTACTTGTGCTGCAGGTAGAGAAAAGCGGACGTTGGGACTCGGGTCAGGGCGCAGCTTAACTAAGAGAGTTATCACATTTAGGGTGAGACAGAATGGCGGGCACGAGTAGGGGTGTAAACGAGCCAAGCCGAGTTAAGTAGAGATGTTTTAAATTTGGCTTGATTTTTGACATGTTTGAACTTATTTGAGTGTTTGATGAGCTTGGATGTATTATTGGTCGAGTTGAATTTGTCCAAAATTCTGTATTTAGGCTTGACTCGTGTTTGGGTCGAGCCAAGCTCGAGTCGAGTGAATGTTTGTACTTTGCTCGTGTTCAACTTATAGGATCAAAAAAAAAATTCAATACTATATAAGTTCAATATAACCTCAAAAATATTGATGAGCTAAATCAAATCGAATATTTTTTTGTGTTTAAACACATCGAACTCGAAGTTTGAGCCAAACTGAATCGACACTCTTTAACTCAAGTTATATCCGTTGCTCAATGACCTATCCATTACGAGCTGAACATTTTTTCGAATATAAAATTAACGAGCACAATTATAAGCCGAATTGAGCTGAACATAAAAAAATTTACAATCTAGCTTGGCTTATTTTCATTCCCAGGCACCAGCGGTCTGGTGTCCAAGCCGATTGATCAGACGACGACTACTTCACTATTTTTTTAGTATTAGCTGCGAAATGGAATTGAATAGAAAGAACGCGAACAGGCTAGCGCTACGGTATAGTTGGACAAAAACATATTTAGCAGACTTGTGAGTCTTTCAATTAGACGACTACGGAATGGAGAAGTCTTTCTTTAGTGTCAGAATTAATGCTTTCAGCTAGTTATTAACCAGGGCCTCTGTTTTTCCCTTGGTTGAACAAGAACATATTTAGCAGACTTGTGAGTCGGAATCCTACTTTATAGCTTCTACTTTTTTTAGCATAAAAACAAGTTTTAGCAGTAAAATAATTAAGGATTGGGAAACAGTACTTCACCCCTTTTCCTCCCTGTATATTTGGCCAACGTTGGTAGCATCCCATCCGACAACCAGCCATGGTGGGTGGTGAAGCGACTGTTTCAAAGTAGCTAATGTAAGACATTTAAACCGTAATTCATGTATGTGAGACCCTTACAACAAAGAGCCGCACTTGGCCACACCCAGGAGCGACACAATTGGGGACGTCTATGCGTTGCTGAAGTTTTTGGTACAACAAAAGATTAATATGTTTGACTGGACTACCTACGTTTACTCTTTAATGAATTAGGGAGTGACTCCTTCGGACTGTATTATCACATCGCTTTCTAAAAGGTCTGCTGGTGGAATGCTTCTCTCGATGATCAACATAATTTTCCCAATTGATCAATTATTTCTGCTATAGGTCAATTATTTCTGCAAAGGTCGTCAGATAATGTATGTGTACACATACATGCACATCAATAAATATCTTTTACAAGCCACTACATGTATCTCACATATTTCATGTGGTTATTCTCTTATGATATTATAAAAGCAAGCAAGCAAGAAAAATGATAAATGCTTGCATGGAAACATCAATTTTTAATCAAGAAAGTGGTTATCTCTAGAAGTGCTTGAAGTTCAAAGATGAACAGCTAATATATAGTGATGATCTAGTTGTTGATGTGGATTACATATCAAAATATATAGTTTGAGGTAGATGAAATTAGGTAAAGTTACGAGTGAAGAGCACTTACAATTAATTAACTCCATTAAAACCAGGAAACCATATATATATATATATGAGATCAAAGATCAGCCTACCAAACAAGGGCACTACAACATATACAAAAAATGAAACCCTGAATGAGACAAAGATGTTTGTGTTCCCCATTTGTTCTTGCAGGTATTATTCACAGATTTGAATATCCCCACATGAAGCCTTCTTGATCAAAATGCTATTCAAGAGTTGGAGAAAAGCAATTGGAATGCCGTGAGAAAGAGCTCAACCCATAAAATCTTTATCCAACAAAAAAGCAAATATATTGATATAGAAAACTCATGGAAATGTTATAAAACCATGTTCTTAGTGGTGTATGCCATCACAGCTCATTAACCATATCACACATTGCATACCCTTGTGTCGAAATCAAATTGGTGACCTAACAATTAACAGTCATATCAATCACATTTGCAACACATTACCGCCGCTAGAACAGAAAAAAAAACAGTGGCTTCATGCAAGCACTATATGACCCACCAAAGCAGCATATAGTTAAACAACCAATTTACTAAGGGGGATTCAAAAGCACAATCTTGCACCTTGCTGACTATAATGCCATAGAGCAAGGTTTCATCACCTGGACCCAGTTCTACATTACAATATTGAATCACTATTAGATAAGATATGTACAAGAATATTTCATGAGCATGCTAAGCTAGCTAGGCTGCATAAGTTGTCACCCTTTTGTATGGTTGATAGCATATATGCAGATAAGAAGAGGCCACTAGCTCAAATGGTGGACAGTGTGGAGTTTGTTTTATATAGTTTAATCTTAACTGGAATCAAGTATCCACCGACGGCATTGATCTCATTTTATAAACAATGTTCGTATTTATTTGATGAGTAACTAGCTTTGAAATTGTTCTTGTTAAAATAAATTTTAAATGGGTAATTTTTCAAATAGATTGAACATTTGGTACAAGTGATGGAAACATCTGAATTTTATACGATATTAGAGCCAATTAACTATGTATGAAACTGAAATCCCACCAAAGGTATATGCCTGAAAAATATTTAAACTATCCGATTTAAATATTAAATAGTTTTCCCTTCTTGCATCTTGACTTTTTGGACGAAGGCTAAATCATTTAAATTTACATTTTTTATGAAATTCTGAGTCATTTTATTGTGAAATGAAAATTGTGAAGAAAAATATTTGATGAACACACAATTTACCAAACTTGACATGAAATTCTACTCTTAAATAAATCAGGAATGAAAGAATAGACCATCGGAAGACTATCTGCCAACTTTACCTCCAAATTGGTACAAATTTAAGTCACTAATTTTTCTCTATTAAATTAAATATCTCAGTAAATAATTTTAAAACTCTTTTTTTACTTTATGAACTCTCCATGTCGACTTGATTTTATAACTATAGAGTTGAACTACAAATAATCTCGTACTGATTGATTTAATAATTAACTCATCAAGTTATATCATTATTAAAGTTATCAAAATATATTATTTTTTAAAATTAGATAAATTAATATTTTAAGTAATATGAATTATATATTTATCAATTTTAAGTGTCAGAAGAGTAGTATATATTAATTTCATTCAACTTATATTTACATAATTAAAAAAATTAATATAAATAATTCCGAGGAGTAACTCTAAGACGACTCCATGACACCACATGCCGACCCGAGTTCAAATTTCTGAGTTTTTTAATTATGTTATACACGTAACTCACTTGTAGTTGAGCGTCAATCTGGCCGCTTATGATTAGACCATAGACTATATGAACACAATTGTAAGGTTGTAATGGAGCACTATTAGTTCCACAACAGCATATTTTAATTGATCCCTGTTTTATCCTTAATTAATTACCGTCAGCCTACAAAATTATCTCCAATCAAATTATCAATTTTTTGATTCATTTAGCGCACATATATAAACAAGACAAGCCGTCACTGATGGAGCTTACAAGCAAAATACATGAACACCAAGCCAAGATTAATGGTTTTGGGGGTAAGTCTGTGCAAATGAGTTGGTGGCATTGGGAATGGGAGCACGTCTACGTAAAAGGTCTCCCTCGGAGGAGACAATGACACATCCCTAAATGTGTCTTCCCCAGTCAATTTTGGACACCCAAGCCACGGATATGGACCTCCATTTTTTGTCCATTTATAGTGCATCCGACGCAGTCACCACAACGCCTACCCATCTCACCTTGTGTGTGGGACAATACCCAGAAAGGCCACCCTCCTAATCTTGCTTAGTGATGATAAACAGATGAGTAAGGAAGAGGAATGACGATCTGTCTTTCAACTTATTACTACGAAGCATTGTTGCATGTTTTGATTGATGTGACAAATTATCAACAATTATATTTCTGGGGGACACAAAGTCTGCATTTTATGCCGATAAGTCGTGTAGAAAATGAATACGACATCTTGCGTTTCAGTTTTCGCTTTCCTTTTCAGTGCTGGTTACAGCTTTGATACAGTTGTATGTCTTCTGTATCTTATAATCATTTTCATTTGCAGCGGCCGCTGGGAAGCTTCAACTCCCCTGCTGGATTGTTTCTTGTGCATGGCAGATGAATAAATATGATGGTTTTTTTTTTTGGGTTGAATTTTTTCTATTGCAACGTCGTCTTCAATAGTTGGGAAGCTTGAATTTTTTTAATAAAGAAGTTTGAACTTTGAAACGTTGTTACAAATCATATGATGTATTTAAAGGGGATATAAGTTAGAGTGTGGTTATCAAGATGAGCTATCATGAATAGTGACATTGTCCTTGATATGTTGGTCTAACTTTATCTTTAACACATATAGTTTTTGAAAATTCAGTTAAAAAAAGGAAGCCCATTTTCTATGGTTAAACCTGCAATAATAATCTGCTTAATTTGGACAATAAAAAACCTAGCAACAATTATCTTTCCCTGTGATTAAAAATCCATAATCAAACATGTCGTTGATATTTTTTAAGGCAATCTTTACCGTATATACTATTTCACCGTAGCATAGGCTAGGACTCAAATATATATCACATTTTTATATTAACACTAATCTATAACTTTTCAGCCTTGAAAAGTTGTATTTTCCACAATTAGTGGAATGTTGAATGGCAAGGAAATATCTGGTATGACTTAAAAATAAAGGAAATATCTTGTGAGGTTTAAAAATAATACGACAACATATAAAATGCCCTGTATTTTTGTAGCGGGGGCATTTTAATTTTAAATATCGTATCGTACTACCATGTTGTATAGTATATTTTGCACCACTTTTCAACCTAGTATGGTTTAAACTTTCATACCATTTTAATCTATTTTAGTTTTTTAAAATAAAATTTTTACAACATCTAATTTTTTGTTGCAAATGCTGATATTTTAACTTGTAATTAATAAAATATTGATGATAAATATATTTTTTAATATTTAATAAAATATTTTTTTTATAATTTTAGAATTTGGTTGAACCCGATTCGACTTGATTGAACTAAATATACCATGTGTCGGTTATAAATTTGGTTACCGGTATGATATTTAAAATTAATTTAAATAATAAATTTAAATTAATTTTATTGTATAGTAATGCATTAATTTAAATGAACATGTGGAGAGGAGAGGGAGAATTTTCAAATAAAAAAATGGAATGATACTCACCCTGACCAAATTGCGTTACCATTATCAAATGCTTTGGAATCATGTTCCAAATAATAGTGATAAAGAGAGTATTAATTGGATGCTAGAACAATATTAATGGAGTTTAATTATTGAGAATTTGCACAATCAAATATACCCAATTGCAGTACTTTATTCTTGCTATCTTGATTGATCCTAAATGTTGTGTTCAAGTGGTAAAAGCTTTTGCAAAATCCTAGGGTTCCATTTTCATATGTGGTTGTGAATAATAATCACAAGGATTCGATGTTTATGTCATAGATAGCAAAGTAAACATAGTGATTAGTGAATTTGTGTACTGGTTGTTTATCCAATATTATATATCTATAGTATTGATTCCCACTTCATGTTCCTTATAAACGAGCCAGATATTTAACCAACTAATTAATATAAGTTTCTCACCTATTGTATAATCATAGGCATTAAAAATTTACAGATTAAAAGAGAAAAGGATGAAAATTTTGATATACCCAAATATCCCTTTCTTTATTTTTTAACCTTATATATACCAATAAAAGGAGTAGGATCACAAACGAGCTCTAATTTATGAATAATGTGACTAATTATAAATAACAAAATTTTAATGGCTACTATTTTTAATTAATTTGGCTCGAGAATGACAATGTATTAACATTGACGAAGTTAAATATTATTCGCTTGCACTAATTGAAAAAATTTAGTAAATTTTAGTAATTTTATACTATGCCCATGCAATAAAGAAAATGTTATTCACTTGCATGCATGTGAATATTGTTGAATTTCAATTGGCTCAGCCTGGGGCGCGGTACTTGGTCTGGAAAGGTGAGTAAGACTTGCAAGAGCTTAGTTACCTCTCAATTACCTTATAGACAACCAATAAAGGCACACTTATCAAACAAAAGGCCTAAAACATTATAAACAACAAACAATTAAAGTGTGTAAACTGATTTTAACAATTTTCAACGTGGGAAAACCTCTAAGTGGAATCCATCTGTTAAAATTAATCTACATATATATTTTATTGTCATGAAATCAACCCGACTTTGAATCTTTAGAAAGAGACTCTGCCTCCTTTTCCTGTCACCTTTCAATCAATGTACATGGACAAGAAATAACATGGTCTCCAACCTTTTTTTTCCTTGGATCTAGCAAATGGCTGCTGCATATCTACTCTGTGGATAATTTGTCATATGGGTTTCTACATTCATTACTGTACACCTCTAAAATCTCAGCCCTCCATTCAAGACCACCTTCCTCTATATATATCCCACACCAACACACTTCCTCACCACCTCCCTCTCTTCTCTCCAATCTCTTCTTCTTCTACTTGAAGCAACTGTAGCCAGCTAGCTCTCAGTGGTTACAAAAAGCTCACCAACTTGGCATCAATGGAGGCCAATCCCCATCAGGTCAGTGTTTGATCAAATATTTGCTCCATCCATGAGAACCATGCATTAATATGGGTAAACCACTCGTGTTGTGGTATTTCTTTGCATTATCTAACTGTTCTTGGCCATTTCTCCGCATGCCTTCATCGATTATGTGTGAAGCGAATAGTATTTAAAAATAGTGCGTGTTCCTTAATATTATATTGGTCTACATATAAGAGAGCATCCATATGTTGTATATATATATGTGTGTGTGTGTGTGTGTGTGTGTATGTGTGTGTGTGGCAAGCATTCTTGCAAGCTAAAGATGGGAGTTATTATGGGTTGTGTGCAGGAGATGATGATGATTGAACTGGGAGAAGCGCCCAAAAGAAAGGAGCTGATCTACAAGCAAGTAGAAGAAGAGTTTACACAAGATGGTTCTGTTGATCGACGTGGAAGACCAGCTATCAGAGGAAGAAGTGGTGGATGGGAAGCTGGAATTCTCATACTTGGTACATATTTTAATTTCAACTTAATAAATATAACAATTTGATATTCATCAATGAAGCTTTTTGTATCTGAATATAAGTATGTGCATGTATGCATCTTGGGATATTGTGTGCTATTATATGTTACTGCTAGCGGGCATGTTGCACGTGTGGACACAACATGCCATGGAAAAGAGAGTTTGGTCAAATTTGACAGTAATGTTGATGACCCTTTCATTGATTTGATAGGAAGCTGTTCTTGTTCGTCTCTTTTTATCTGCAAATTAGATTTGAAAAACACTTTAAACATTTTTTGATACCTCTTGTTTACTCTTGATTTGATATACAATCTTCCGTAAAAAATGGTCATGAGCATTTTAAGGCCAAAGAACAAAATTTTTCTTCCTCGTTAAGAAAAACATAAATGAGAAAAAGATGAAAGGCTACCCAAGGGAAGCTTGTCAGTTAGAACAAAGAGGCAGGAAGTTGCCCACATCACACAGATAAATTGTAGCTGGAACAATACACTGCATTAGCTGATCTAGCTCTTATCACCACTCTGCTCTAGCAGCCATGGAGAAGCTTCCTTCTTCTCTTCTTATTTTCAACTCTGGTCTGATATGGATTTGACACATGCAACTAATATCAAAAGTGGGTTTTAACTCGTGTTGAATATGAACATGTAACAGTGAATCAAGGGCTGGCAACGCTTGCATTCTTTGGGGTGGGGGTGAACCTGGTGCTGTTCCTCACCAGAGTGCTTCAACAAGACAACGCCGAGGCGGCCAACAACGTTAGCAAATGGACCGGCACTGTCTACATCTTCTCACTTGTCGGCGCCTTTCTCAGTGACTCCTACTGGGGCCGATATAAGACCTGTGCCATCTTCCAAGCCATCTTTGTCCTGGTACAATAATTTATTTGATTGCCATGTCTCACAGCCTTTGGGCATCTACTTTAGCTTATTTATCACATTCTTTGGTCATGCCAACCTTCCATTGTTTCCATACAACATACATGTTTGTGCAAATGCCCACCTAAGTGACTAAATCACAAAATTTAAACAGTATATAAAGAATGTGTGATGTATTTTTGATTAATTTTTATGGGGTAGCTTGGTGCATAAAGACTCTAGTACTTGAGTAGGTCTGAAATTTTATAATAAATATTATTAGTATCGAGCTGACTCTAACTTTAAAACAAGGGATAAGATCACTTAAAATTTGCAATCTCATTTTAATTTATATGTTTATTATGGTTGCAGGGATTGGTGTTGCTTTCTTTGTCATCTTACCTATTCCTAGTAAAACCGGAGGGATGTGGGGACCAGCTCACCCGGTGCGGGCCGCACTCCGCCGTGGTGATTGGGGTGTTCTATCTTGCAATCTATTTGATCGCCCTGGGGAACGGAGGATATCAGCCGTCGATCGCGACATTCGGGGCAGATCAGTTTGATGAAGAGGACAAGAAGGAGGGCCAATCTAAGGTGGCCTTCTTTAGCTTCTTCTACTTGGCCCTCAACCTGGGCTCCCTCTTCTCCAACACAATCCTTGACTACTTTGAGGATGGGGGGATGTGGGCCCTGGGATTCTGGGCCTCTGGTGGGTCAGCCTTCCTTGCCTTGGTCCTCTTTCTCTGTGGGACCCCTAGGTATAGACACTTCAAGCCAGGTGGGAACCCACTCCCTAGGGTCAGCCAAGTATTTGTAGCTGCAGTGAAGAAATGGAGGGTGGAGATGACACCAAGTGTGGATGATGATCTATATGAGATTGAATCTATGGAGTGTGAGTCTAAAGCAGGAAGAAAGATGCTACATACCACTGGGTTCAAGTAAGCATTCACTAATCCTATAAAAGAAACTCTCATATGGTAAAGTTAAACGTTGTTCGCATGTTAACAAGTTATAATGTTATGGCACAGGTTTTTGGACAAAGCTGCAGTGATCACTACAAAGGATTTGAACAAGGACCAAGAGCTGGTTCGGAACCCCTGGCGCCTATGCCCAGTGACTCAAGTGGAGGAAGTGAAATGCATATTGAGACTCCTCCCAATCTGGCTCTGCACCATCCTCTACTCCGTGGTTTTCACTCAAATGGCCTCACTCTTTGTGGAGCAAGGAGCAGCCATGACCACAACCATCTCAAACTTCAGAATCCCAGCTGCAAGCATGTCTGCTTTTGACATCCTCAGTGTTGCCACCTTCATCTTCCTATACAGAAGGGTCATTAACCCAATTGTTTATAGAGTAAGAAACAGAGGACTCACGGAGTTGGAGAGGATGGGAGTTGGGCTTATCATTGCCATCTTAGCCATGGTCTCAGCTGGGACAGTGGAGATCTACAGGTTGAAATATGCAGATGCCAATTGCAAGCACTGTAAAGAGTCTAGCTCGCTCAGCATCATGTGGCAAATCCCTCAATACACATTGATTGGAGCTTCTGAGGTGTTTATGTATGTTGGGCAGCTGGAGTTCTTCAATGGGCAGGCACCAGATGGGCTCAAAAGCTTTGGGAGTGCCCTGTGCATGACCTCCATTTCCCTGGGTAACTACGTGAGCAGCTTGCTGGTGAGCCTGGTTATGGAGATCACGACAGGTGATGACAGACCTGGATGGATCCCTGGAAACCTCAACAAGGGCCATCTGGATAGGTTCTACTTTCTCCTTGCTGCCCTTACCGCTGTCAATTTCTTCATCTACATTGCTTGTGCTAAGTGGTACAAGTGCATCAAGCTTCAAGGAAGGAATGAAGAAGCAAAAATCCATGGTGAGGAAGATGCTAATGGAGAGGTTTAAGTGCATGGCTTGGTCACCACATTGTTCCTCAAGTATGGGGATACTAATTCTCACAATTTGATGGGGAGGATGTACAAAAATTGAGTGGCTTGGCATGGGGCTCATTCAATAAAGAGTACTGATCTAATCTCTCTCTCTCTCTCTCTCTCTCTCTCTCTCTCTCTCTCTCTCTCTCTCTCTCTCTCTATATATATATATATATATATATATATATATATATATATATATATACACACATATACATTATGTTTATGTCAGTCAAATTTGGTTTTGAGAGGAGGTAACAAATTGGGGTTTGAACATGTAAAGTGAGGAAGGGGACTTCATTATGCATCTGATGATTCATGGATTGAGTCTTGTACTCCTATGTTGAAATGATCTAATGAAACAACAAATTTCACTTTCTCTTGTTGTTGTTCCTGTGCACATTATGAGATTGCTTTGACTTTGGACTTGGTATGTATTGTGTGTGATCAAGAAATGACAAAGTTCAAGAGGTTCATTTTGAAAAAAATTAATTCAAGTTCCCTCTTTTCATAGAAAGCCTTCAGACCAATACAAGAACAAAATGGTGGACCCATGGTTCATGGGCCATGAAGGAGTGTATGTTTTTCACTCCATGTTTCTCTTCTAGTTTTGAAGAGTCTTCTGATATAACATGTAACACTTTTATTCTCACTTGTTCTTCGAGTTAAGTGAGAATGGGAAGCTCCACATGCCATTAATGGTGGTTGTTTATATCAATACCAAACAGTGTCAATGACTCGAGTCCACAATTTAGGGTATGTTTGGATTGTGAAAAAGAGAAAAACATTTGTATTTTCTTATACTTTTGTTTGTTTAATTTTCAAGAAAATGTGAGAAAAAGAAATCTCTTGATAGAAATTGTTTCAAAATTATTTTTTTACAAAAATAAAAAAGAGTGAAAGTAAGGATAATATTATGTAAATTTTCTTTTCAGAGAAAATAATAAAATATTTATTTCCATTATTTTTTTCTTATTCACTTAATTTTATTTTCTATCTTCCACTTAAAGGAGGGCCATGGCATACACAGAAGCGCATGCAAGTGAAGCTGTGCACGTCATAAACAATTGTTACACCACCCAATTCATAGGGGGCCCACGAGACACTTAGAAACATGTCATCGGTGGATGCCGCCTCACTTTCCCACACAATATATGACGACATGTAGATGCATATCCATACATGAATGCGTGCAGAAACTTCTCTGTTTGTCCTTTTTTTTTATTCCAAATAAATTAAACCATTCTTAAATAAATAATTAGGCTTATAAGTTGAATCGAGTCATTATTAATAGTACCTAAGCAAACTCAAAACCGTATTAAATTATATATATATATATATAGGTGTCACTTTGTCAATGCAATTCATTATTTAATAATTTTGTTTATAACAATAAGCTAGCTTTTTATTCCGTTTTAAGCATCAACCATCTATTAAAATGATTTTATAGTAATTGCCCCTTTGTTGAAACTTATTTATGATAAGAGTAGTAATCATCTGTGAGGCCTTCTAACTGATATGACTCCAAAAATCTAATCAATTATTCGCAAATCAACGGCCACTAAATAGCCTTGATGATAGCTTTGAAAATTTCAGGTAATTAATGAGTATTATTATTTATACTTCTCTACGTATTCATTGGGTTTTAGAGACAATACTAAATGTAAGATCTAAGAGCTAGTTATTTAGAACATAAACGCTTTATAAGATAGTATAATATATTTGTAGATTTTTTATTTATATATATATATACTAAAATATTATATATATAAGAATTTTTATTCAAAAAAATTAAAAAAAACTCTTTTGCATTTCATCTTTTATCATCCATAGATAAATATTTTATATAATTTCTTACTTAAAAAAATTTATATACTACTATGAATATTTGTTTAAAATATTTTTAAAAAATTATTTATTGTAATTAATTTTTATGGATTAATCTGAATTTTTAATATAAATATTTTAAATTGTAAATAGTTTATGATTTAATATATTTACTTTTGACTTTAGATAATTTTTTTATACTTAATTTACAGTTGTTTAATTTAATCATGTGAATTTTATAAATTATAATAAAAAAAGAGAAATGTGAAAGTGTATTTAGGCTAAAGGAGCATCTATTTGTGATTTTATGGATAGAGATATTAGTTTGATTGTTAATTTAAACTAAATATTTATTTAGTAATAAATATTATACATAAAATAATTTTTAATATTTGTACATCCGAGAGATCCCAGTATTTCCACGGTCTCTCTGAGATCTCTCTTTTCAATCCGTCCGAGACAAGTCCAGATATGAGAGGGAGAATGTTGCTCATGCTATGTGAATATAGTGACCGTCTGTAAATAGAGTAGTGTTTTATGAAGTTTTAGAAGAAACTTTGCTAGTCGCTTGTTCATGTAGTAATCCGTCGTAAACCATCTTTCACTTGATTTATTATGTAAATCGTCGTTGGGATCAGGCGTGACCAAAAGCCACGAACGCCTGCACCTGTGTTAACATCTGTGTCCATATATAAATCATAGACCATCCGCAAGGACTATAAGCGCTTTTGCTGACACTAAAATAGTGTTTATACACTGTGGACATGCCCGTGGACAAGTCACAACTTGTCAAAGTCAAAATTAAAATAATTTCTTCTTCTGTAATACTAGTTTATAAGGTATGAATAATATTCATTTGCTTTATGTAGACTAAAAGATGATTATTATTTTCAATAATATGATTGACTAACTTGTGGATACTTACAACTTTTTTTATAAATTATAGGTGTGTAGTAATAAATATATATATTATTTTTACCTTAGGATTTATGTTATATTTTCAAATAGTAATTTTTTGCATAGTTAAAAATATTTCGTTGATTTATCAATTGTATTAGAAATTCTAGGTGTGAGGTGAAAAAGAAGGGGTTTGACTTGGAGTTATTATATAAAATTTTGAAAATAATAAATAAGATCCATTTAAAACAAATTAGTAAATTTATATTCATGTAAATACATCCCTTTTATTTATTTTTTAGGTTTATTTTTTTAGTTTATGTTAATTTTAGGTTTCATATTAATTTATATAATGTCAGTATTAATGTCTATGTCCGTCCGCATCGATGAAAAAATTTAATGACGGACACAGATGGCATCTACAAAAAATTTTGTAGACACAGACATAGATGGTTTTGCGGGCACGGATCCGGACACACAGAGTCGCGGACGACCACGGATGGCGTCAGGAAAAATTTTGCAGACACGAACACAGGTGGTGTCTGCAATAATTTTGCGAACACAGTTACGGATGGAGAGGAGTGCGGACAAACACGGATGGTGTCCGTAAAAAAATTTGCAAACACGGCACCGATGGTGTCGGCAATAATTTTGTGAACATGGATGCGAACGGACACGGCAAAGGAGTGTCCGCGTCCTTAGACACGCTCATTCATTATCATCCATCACCCGTCTAATCCCAAATGGTCATGGATTGCTTATCATTTCGATTGAGATTTCCTTCCCCTTCTCATCTTCCTGGGAGGTCCAATGAACTTAGAATCCATTTACTAGTTTGGTATCACTTCTTCACACGTTTCTTATGTGTGTATTGGGTACTGCAAGCTATGGTCATTCATGCATTTTCATTGAACAATTCACTCAACTACTCCTTTCAGTTTGTCACAGTCAGCTGGCCAGTTATATGTGAATGTGGAAACGGGCAGCCAACTTATTAGATAAGCTAATAGACATAAGCTTATGTGCTATTTTCTTAAGCTAGTTTCAGTCCAAAAGCTTTTATGTCGAAGATATTGTCTATTTACAATAGTGCATTTTAATGCTTTCATCAATATTGTGCCATATCAGATAGTAATACATTTACTATCACAACTGAAGAGTCTAGGAAAATCGGGTTCTGGGTGGTCTGTTATTCAACAATATTAACCAGAATATGGACTTCATACATTCTCGAAAAAAAAAAGAACAGTGAATATTTAGTTTTAGATTGTACTCGAGTTTGTAATAATCTATTGACGGTTATAAGTGCTTAAGTTGTTGTGGTGTTGTTGCTTGCTTATTTTCTTGAACGTTTCCCTTGGAGACGTAAAAATGTCTTTTGTTAAAACATTATGAGAGATGAATTTGATAAGTGATGTGAGATGATCTTACTGGTTTTTGGCTGTTATCTCCTTTCATTCTGAATGTTTTACTGGTTTTTGGCTGTTATCTCCTTTCATTCTGAATGTTTTAACAGGCTATGCCTGTTTTTTAATAATATTGTTTCAACTTTAAGGTAAAAAATTTGTTTTTAATTTCAAGTACTTGTGGTGTTATCTACTTACAATTATCAAAGGTGCTGAACTACTTCATGAAGAGGGGAGCACAGGAAGTTTATGCATGTTGTACACATGAAGTTATGAGTTCGCCTATATTGTGCAAATAGTTGCATGAATCGGAATCTGAATCTGAATCTGTTTTTGAGGGAGTCAGAATCGGAATCGGAATCAGAATCAGAATCGGTTTGAATCGGACAAAAATCGGTTCAGTTGAATCGGTCCAAATCGGTCATATATAATAATTTAATAACTCATAACATAAATATATAAAATTAGATATTAATGGTATTTTGATATTATTATATGTATTATATTTTATGATATTTCGTTCATATTTTTTAGATTTTTTTTTGAATTATTTAGAGTTAATTATTATTTTTGATACGAGTCGAACACGAGTCAAGTTTTAATTAAGAAAATGCCACTCTTTATTTCTTTCTCTCCGCCTCTTCTCTCCACAGCATCCTTCCCCGCCGCCGCCACCGCGCCCCTCCTCCCCCCAGAACCCGGCCCGGCCCGACCCGGCCCCCCCTACCCGCCAGCCCCACCCCCTGCCCTGTCCCTCCACGTCGCCCGCCCCTTCTCGCCAGCCCTGCCTCGACCCGCCCCCAGCCCTGTCCCTCCACTCCGCCGCCCCTTCCTGCCAGCCCCGCCCCGCCCCAGCCAGCCCCGTCGTGTCCCTCCATGCCGCCATTGCCCCACCTCGCCTCCCCCTGCTGGCCGCGCCCCG
>JAVDBV010060042.1:0-14522 GCA_032619315.1 Piper longum
GAACACTGGACTTAATCAAATTGGGCCCACAGGGGCATAAATCGAGTGATCTAAAATTCCTATGATGCATGCAAATGATGTACCCATAAAATCCCAAACAGATACTAAACGTCGTAACGGCCTAAATCTAGGCCTAAAATCCTGTCTAACACATACAAACAAATCCATATACCTGAGCATACATTGATAACTCGTGATCTTATAATTTGCATGTCGGGCATACTCAGCCTCCATAACATGTTCATACGGCCATTTAGGCCCATACTCATAATCTGAAACTAGTTTGGCTCGATCTCGCTCAAACCAACTGGATACTAACCCAAATCGGGTAAAACCTTAACCCAAAAATGGGGTTTAACAATTTATAAATTAACATTTATAATTCTTTAGACATTTTTAAAATGATATGATGATGATAAGTAATATAAGAATAAAATTTATCACTCATTTTTAAACTAAATACCATCAAATATTCCAACATTAAATTGAATAATTATTTATAGCAAAAAATTAAAAAGATTAGTTTGATTTCATGAATGTAACAATAATACATGTGTAATATTTACTAAAGCCAGTAATTATTAAAATATGTATAAAATTATAATTATTAATCTCAAAAATTAAATATAATGTCCTAGATGCCTATCTTAATTATTACATAATTAACCACAAATTGTGACTAATAAATAGTATCTGTATCTTAACTAATTTAATTCTGCCAAGTCACTATCAAAACAATATACTCGAAGTAAAACCCATAAACTTCGAGTCCGCCTCGTTCTAGTCTTCAAATCTTTAAAATGAACCCGTCAATGTGTTTGGAATACCCAAAAATATTTAGGTGCGAGTTTCACATAAAACGGAGTGCGGGAAGGTCTATAAATAAAAGCTGAGTTGAACCAAACTAGCCGGGTTGGTTCGGTTTGTTGCAATGTGGCCTGGCGTACACAGCTGAACGAGTGGACTCGGGTGCTCCAGACAACTTTTGATGTACGGTCCGCCGGGAATAGAGGAACCTAGGCCTTCTATGAGCTGAGCTTGTAACTGGGCTACACAATCAAGTGTGGGCTTGGACTAGAAGACTCCAACATGGATGTGGTCACTTGATCGGCTTAAGCTTTGACAACTTAGGATTGACAATTGTGTGTTGGCTTTACAGCAAAGAAGCCTCACAGTTCGTGAACAGCAGCAATTTAGATGGAATAAATGGGTAAGTGGGTAAGTCAAGTAGGACCAGACCCGCTTCTCCTCTTCGTCTTTCTGGGTGAAACACCGCCTGCGCTGGTCTCCTTCCACAGTGACGACACAACCTCCCGGCGATATTGATGAATAAATTGGACTTCTTTTTTATATTATTTGAGTTATAAGTGTGGCTATGGGAAACGGTCAGAGGCTATGGACCTTTGTGCTTGCGTAGTTAGTTTATTTTTATGTTTTATCACATTCTATCAGAACATGATTTATTTTTATGATTTAATAAACTTCTAGAATTATTTGTCATGTTACGATTCATGTTCATGAATGTTGTTTTTTGCATCATTTATATTTTTGAGTAACACCCGACCGGTTAGGGCTGGTCATTACATTGTTGAACCGTCTTAGTGTGTTGTTGTATAGAGATGCTAGAATTTTTTTACAAATTTAGCTTTTCATTTGTCGAGATCGTTCCACACTCGATCTCATAGATTGTGATGTGATCTCTAGGGTTGCTGTCTCCATCAAACTTTGTGAAGGTTGGGTGGGTGCTTGTACTTCTCAGGCAAAACTTTCGTGTACAGTTCATCAGCGAGTGCAGCTTGTACATCCATTTCTGCTTTCAACCCTTAATAGCAAAGGTCTATCATTGGTCCTACTGGCATGGTTGGCAATTGGACTTGTGGCTCGCTTGCTGGCCAAATTGTAGCAAACGTTGGCATTTGACTTGCTAGCATTATTAGCGGTACTCCTCTGATGGCCATCGTGGTTACGATTGATGGTGGGAACATTATGGAAGCTAGGCTATGAAGGTTCATACCGATGATATAGGTATGGCGGTTGTAGAAGCCATGCAGAGTGTGGAAGCGGACTATACTCGCTTTGACTTAATGGTGACATTTTTAAGTGTTGCACCCAAATCTATTCGAGTGGTGAAGTTGATGATGTAAATGCTTGGTGGATAGACTCAATACTTGATATCAAATAAAAATTGTTAATTTCGTGAGCGATGCTGACTTGATCCCTAATAACTATGGTAGTTATTCTTGTTCCTAGGGGTGAGGTTGATACAATCAGACTTGCAGAGGTTGAAGACAACTATTTGTCCTCCTGGGTCGGTCCATTATTGGACATTGTGTGGGATGGTCATCTTTTTGTCTCGAAGAGCTCCCGGTTGCAACACTAGCCCGTTGCATCTGAGCGAGCACTTGTTGCATCATCTCTTCCATTCATTTCATCTACTCTTCACTTTGGCGGAATCTTTCTTCAATTGCTTGATTCTATACTTGTTTGCCATCAAAACCACTTGTTTGGCCTCTGATGGTTGGTTCATCTCTTCATTGCTTCTTATACTTGGTTGTCTTCTTCTCGTATTACTATTCTTCTACTTGGAGTAATTCTTCCTTCATTTCCCACGTTTAGCGCCGCTTCTAGTTGTTGGATTCTTTCGATCACATTTCCCACTATATGCTACCTTACTTTGATGATTGCTTCAAATTGGCTTTGCCCTCCTTGAGTTGAAGTAGATGGATCATCTTCATTAGCACTTCTTTGTCACACTGCATTCCTCATCTATGGCGTCATTTCTTCTTGCTCGTACAAATCTTCAAACAATATTGTTACCTTCTAGCTAGTCCCTAGTGGAGTCACCAAAATATGTTCAGGCGCGAGATTCCTGCTCTAGCTAATCACAATTCGCTTCACTTTAGATTAGACAAATAAGTTCAGTGGGACCAAAGGTGCCCTTGCTATGCAAAGAAATCGTGTGAGCTAGAGAATAAAGAAAAATAATATCCTGAGCGCGAGGAAAGAGAGGATTTTTACATGGTGTCTTAGGGTTTACTCGAATCCCTAAGTCGGTCCGCAGAGGTTTAATAACCACGAATCTACTATTTTCCCATTGATTATTACAATTTATATAAAATAGTGAACTTTGTCGTCTTTAATTTGATTCGCCTTTAAGATCTTCGACTCCAATACCCTAGTTTGTCCCTTTTGGTCTTCAAATCTTTAAAATGACCCTACCAATGTGTCTGGAATGCGGGAAGGTCTTTTAAATGAGCCACAAATCTTTAAGGAATCAAGTTTTACGTAAAATGGAGGCAGGAAGGTCTCTAAATAAAATCTGAGTTAAATCGAACCAGCATGGTTGGTTCTCTAACACCCTATTTCGATTCACCCGCGAACCCACCCGAAAGTACTACTAGTGACTCATTCATTCCTTAATTTACTTGATTTGGTTAAGTCGACTAGGATCTAACCTCAGACTCTCAAGATGATGATGCAAGCATTCAATGAATGGATGAGATGCTTAGGTGCTATCATTGTTCTAGATGCATATAGTATGATATGCAATCAGGAATAAAACAAACGAAGCTAGTGAAAAGTTTAAAGAAAATAACTACTTTGAAAACAAAACAGACAGAATCTCCTCTAAAAATGAAATAGGGACCACCTATCAACAACAATCAGTAATTATATATAACAATAAAAACATAAAACCGAAAAAAATGACATTTCAAATATCACCACTTCTGATCTTCTGAGCCGAGTCTAGATTTCATTGCTTAACCTGTTCATTCCTATTCACAGTTTTCAATCACATACAAAACATTTTTATGTATTCACAGAAATAATATTCAATGAGCATCATTGACAACAATTCATCATTCAACATCATCAATTTCATTCGGCAAGTACATGTATGCATCGTATATTGCTGCTCTTCCGTAGTCCTGACATTTCTCATTCTTCAAGATTCTCGCTTACATAGATAATATAAAAACATTAGTATCGAACGTTATTTGTCCAGAACAAACTAGCACAAGAGAGCTGCCTCTCCTGTTAAATGAAAATATTCTTATTCATCCTTATAAAATCTTTGATAAGGGCATTAATTAGGAGTTTCCAACGTAAACTAGATGTAACGACCCAGACCAAAGTGGAACGTAATGGGCTATGTCATCTCTTCAAAGTGGTTAATCGAAGTTAAAGATCTATAATCTATTCCCACTTAAAAACAGAATTTTCTCCCATTAGGTATTATATGTGGGACTAAGTTAAGGGATCTCACAATCCACCCACCTTAGGAAATTTCGTCCCCGAAATTCCTACACTTGGCCCGTTGCTAGCCCTAACCCACAACCTTCCATGTCCCATGACCCATGACCTTCCATGGCCCGTGACCAAGACCATAGTCAATGTCCCTAGTCCAGCCCAACATCTAATACGAAACCAGGCTACTCTGATACCATTTGTAACGACCCGACCCAAAGTGCAACGTAATGGACCTAAGTCATTTCTTTTAAGTGGTTAAACCAATTAAAGATCTATAGTCCATTCCTACTTATAAACAAAATCTTCTCCTAATAAGTATTAGATGTGAGACTAAGTTAAGGGATCTCATACTAGACAATGTTCCTTTCTATCTCATCTCATTCTTTGGCAACTTTAAAGTTATCTCTTGCACCAAAAAATTAATTTCTATTCTTTCAGCCCTCTCTATCCTCCGCATTACTCTTAGCCTTGAGTACAAAGGCAAAGTGCTTTCAAGCATGTATCTTCAGTACTATACCCTTTGAAACTACAAGTCTAGACATACGCTACATTGCAATACCTCTAAACCTCCACACTTCTTTGGTTTTGAGGAACTCAAAGGTTGAGTTATCGGGATCCCTTGGGAATACAACGAATGCTCACCAATCCAGAGCCCGCTTTGTCTAACACGCTCCCACTTGTGTAGTGACGTTATCATTTTTCCCTTGTTTCACAGCTCACTTAAAACTTGAGAAAACTACATGTACATAAGCCTGGGTATGGATTGTAATATAATAGGACAAAGGCATCATGACCTGAATCTAAGCTTTTCAAAAACAAACTCGAGAGATCTCATCATTGAGGTTTATTAATCAAGAAATTTTGTGTGACTACGTGGCCCATGTGTAGTGGGAAACAAGAAATCCACCACTCGACACATCCGCTTACCTATTAAAATAAATCATGATTGAATATAGAAGACAAACTAAAAGCAAGTCCAAAATGGGCCTCGTAGAAGCTCCTACTCCGTACCTAGACATCAAAACTAAAAGTTAATGCCCACTATGTTGCATTCAGACATCCTATAGGCACACACACATTAATGCACTCATCATATCAAATCACACATCAATCCATATTAGATTTTCTAGGACATGTTGCATTTAACTAGCATTACATGATTAATTTACTTAATTAGTTCCTTAGCATTTATTTTAATACAATTCAATCACGCAATTCATTTTTATTTACAATAAAAATATTTATCACATCAATTAATCAAATCCTAGCAGGTTGTACTTATAATTATCACTTTTAAGTAACTAGGTCGGATTTAATTATACCTCCCGTTACGATTTGTCACAAAGTTCGAGACTTGATTTCGCACACAACGATGTCCAAAGTTTGATTGGGTTCGACTGAATGGATTTTATGGAAGTTACGGAGAATTTTCAGTGAATCCAATTTTTCGGTAGTTTTTGACGGGTTTCTGGTGGTTTTCTGACTGCTTGTTGATGATGATTTCCAGCGGCATCGAGTCAGCCGGGGTTGGTCGGCTTGTCCGATTGGCCTTTGGTTGACCTCAGCGATGGCCCTCGGTATGGGGAAAAGGTCTGGGGTCAAAGGGGGAGAGTGTCAATGGAATGACTGCAGTATAGTGCCGTGGAAGGTGAATTTACGTAGGGATGCGTGGCGCTAGGGCATGGTGTCAAGGCATCATGGAGGTCGAATGATAGCTGGTGAGTGGGGGAAAAGCTCGGCGATGTCTCAGTAGTTCTCAGCGGGGTAGATCGATGGTGGTATAGCGGCTGAATGGGTAGCTGATAGTGAGGATGGGGGCGACGTCAGGATTTAGGGGAGGAAATGCTCGTGATGAAGGTTGGGTGGCAACCTAGTAAGTAAAAGTTGATTCAACTTCGACTAGAGTAAAAAAATAATAACTAACTCATAATAAATTCTAAAACAAATCCTAAAAAAAAGGAAAAATCTCATAAAATATAATACACACCATAACATCAAAATGACATGTTCTATAAATAATAATTCACCTAAACTATTCTATAACATGTCTTAATGTGTTCTTCAGCTTAAAAATAACTCTATGATCAAGTACATAAAAAAAAAACTTCATACTGTCATATGATATGATAACTCATTTCTCATCATATTTTTTACGCTATCATCGTATACTCGGGCACACTTGACCTTCATCGCTCATAACGCACAGTTGACATCGACTCGGCACTATTGAAATTGACACGACTCTAACCGAGGCACACTTGACCTTCATCGCTCATAACGCACAGTTGACATCAACTCGGCACTATTGAAATTGACACGACTCTAACCGACAGTTGAACCAATTGGTTCACTAATATAAAACTAACCTTGAGTCATTGGTTTTATAGGTTCAGTTTGTTACAATGTGGCATGGCGTACAAAGGATAATGGTGGACTAGACAACTTTTGGCATTGGTCTGCTGGGAATAGACGAACCTAGGCCTTCAACAAACTGAGCTTATAACTAGGCTAAACAATCAAGTGTGGGATTGGCCTAGAAGACTCCAACATGGATGCGTTCAGTTGATGGGCTTAGGCTTTGACAACATGGAATTGACAATTGTGTATGCGCTTTCCAGCAAAGAAGCTTCACAGTTTGTGAACAGCAGCAATTTAGATAGGATAAATGGGTAAATGGGTTAGTCAAGTAGGACAAGACCTGTTTCACCTCTTCTTTTTTTTCGGTGAAACACGGCCGACACTGAGCTTCTTCCACAATGACAACAACTTCTTGTTGAGAAAATCCCCAAAGTTGGAGATCAACAACATTGAACACAAAATATGGGGGGAAAATACATAAGAAATAAGATAAAACAAAAATAAAAGAACATAGATTTAACGTGAAAAAACCTCCTTTTCTCGAGAGTCAAAGACCATGGGATAACAACAAACAATTCATTGTTTCAACTAAAGATTACAATTATCAAACATATAGAGATGTACAAGAAAATTATTCACCCAACCTATACAATTAAGATAACAAGATTTCTCTATCTCAATACTTTGTATAAGATTAAACTAGTAAATAATATTAATCCCTCTTCTTTTCTCTATTTACCTTTTCTATTTCTTTCTTTTTCTCTCACATCCTGTCTTTGCCTATCCTGTTTTAGAATGAGGCAAATGAGCCCATGTTTATAAATATGGTTTAAGGCCCTTCATCTTCCATGGAACAACAAACAGTCACCTCTGTTTAGTATCCCGTGATTTCATTAATATTTTTAGTGTGACAATGAGTTACATATTATTAATATTCATAATTACAAATATTAACAATTTCCCACTTGGAGTTCAATTAGAACATACCAGTCTTGATTCTTCCTCCATTTGTTCATCGCATAAGTCCTTCACATGTATGTTAGTGCAAGTTCACCAAAACTGAACACAAAATTAACTTTTGTCCCTCCACTAGTTTGGTCAACATGTTCGCCGAATTTTTTTTTCCATCAATCTTCTCCAACTTTGATTTATCTTCTTCTAATAAAATAATACCTCAACTGAATATGCTTGGTCCTAGACTGAAATGTCGCTTTCTTGGCTAAATGGAATGCACATTGACTATTACTGAACAACCTGCAATCAATCCCATTAAAACCTAACTCGTTCATTAAAGTTTTAATCCAAGTATACTCCATGCTAGCTTCTATAGCAGTCACATATTAAGCTTCAGTTGAAGATAGAGTAATTATCTTTTGCGATTTGGAAACCTAGCTCATCGTTGTTTCACCAATTGTAAAGATGTCTCCTAATGTACTCTTGTCATTATCTCTATTTCTAGCATTGTTGGAGTCTAGATAACCTTGTACATTAATATTATCACCCCCAAAACACAAACAAAAATTAGAAGTTCCTTTCAAGCACCTAAAAATCCATTTCACTACCTTCCAGTGCTCTTTTCCTGGGTTCTTCATGAATCTGCTCATTACTCCCAGTGCATGTGCAATATCTGGTCTTGTATTCACCATAGCACATAAGACTTCCAATAGCTGATGCTTAAAGCACCTTTTCATGTAAGCTTTATCCTCATCACTCTTAGTACCTTGTTCTTTGGACAATTGAAATTTCCTACTGAAAGTAGTAGTCATCGGCTTAGATTCATTTATGTTGAATCCCTTAAGAACTTTCTTTACACACCCTTCTTGAAATAACCATAACTTCTTGCTCTTCTTGTTTCGGGTAATTTGCATCGCAAGAAGTTGTTTTGCTTCACCCAGGTCCTTCATTGAAAAACTTTTAGCTAACTTCATCATGAGATTAAAGATTTTCTCCATACAAGGCCCTGCTACAAGCATGTCATCTAAATACAAAGTTAAAATAATGTAATTGCCATCATTAAACTTTTATAGATATACACAGTGGTCCAAATTGCTCCAAGAAAATCCATTATCTAACATAAACTTGTCAAACTTCAAATATCACTATCTTAGTGTTTGTTAGAGTCTATATAGATTTCTCTTCAATTTGCACACTATATTTTCTTTACCTTTGACTTCAAAACCTTTTGGTTATTCCTTATAAATCTCCTCTTCCAAATCACCATTAAGGAAAGCTATATTTACATCATGCTATTCTAAATATAACCCCTTTACAGCTACAATACTCAATATAATACTAATAGAAGTCATTTTTACAACAAGTGCAAATATATCATGAAAATAAATTTCTTCTCTTTGACCAAAACATTTCACCACAAATCTTGCCTTATACTCTTGTATACCATCGGTTTCAGACTTAACCCGATAGATCCACTTGTTTTGTAAAACTTTCCTTTTCGGTGGCA
This sequence comes from Piper longum, assembly GCA_032619315.1. Taxonomy (NCBI): domain Eukaryota; kingdom Viridiplantae; phylum Streptophyta; class Magnoliopsida; order Piperales; family Piperaceae; genus Piper; species Piper longum. The sequence continues at coordinate 9,071 of JAVDBV010060042.1, forward strand.
ACTTTACCAACTCCCATGTATGGTTCTCCTCCAATGATGACATCTCATCCTTTATGGAGAGCCCCACTTAAGGTGAGATTTGTCACTCATGGCTTCATCATAGGACTCTGATTCTCCTGAATCAGTATACAAAACATGTCGTACAATTAAATTTAATTTCTAAGTAGGCTTTTGGATCCTTGTGCTCCTCCTTGGTTTAGGAGCAACAATTATCTCTTGTGGTAGCTCTCAGTCATCAATTTCAACTTGTGCATCAAAATATTCAAAATCTGATTCATCATCCTTTGGTTAATTAACCTATGACTCGCCTTCTTGTTCGATCTTCTAAGAAGATAATTGTTCGACATTACTTGGAACAAATCCTTGATTTTCAACACTTGGTATCTCTACATCTGTCTCTTTTTTAGTAGACTCCTCCCTATTTTCTTTCTTCCTGTCTTTGTACATGCACTCTTCATTGAATACAACATCCCAACTTCGAAACACCTTATTGTTCTCAAAATCCCAAATTTGGTAACTATACTCATAACCCCCATATATAAGAAATACACACCTAAGGGATTTTGATTCCCTATCAACATGTGCATATGAAATACAACCAAATACCTTAAGAAAAGAGTAGTTAACTTTCTTACCAGACAATACCACTTCTAATATTTTTCCATCTAAGATGTTTGATTGACTTCAATTGATTAGATAGACAGCTATATCCACAGTGGCACCCCAAAGATGATGCAAAGGGAGTCCAACATGAACTCTCATACTTCTTGCTCGTTCCAAGATGGTCCAGTTCATTCTTTCCACCACCCCATTTTGTTATAGTGTCCTCGGCACTATCTTGATCCTTCTAATTCCCTATTTTTACAGTAGGAATCAAACTCCTTATTGCAATATTCTCCACCATTATCCGACAGACAACATTTCAATCTCAAACCTGTTTCATTCTCAACTCGAGCTTTCCATATCATGAAAATGCTAAAGACTTCTAATTTTTTTATTAATAATGTATATCCATGTCTTCTTACTAAAATCATCAATGAAGGTAACAAAATAAAAATTACCTCCAAAAGATTTACCATGGGCTCACCCCCAAACATCCGTATGAACCAACTCCAACCTTTTCGATTTCATCTCTTGCCCATCCTTTGTGAAGCTTACCCGTTTCTATTTACCTAAATTTTTGTTAAAACATTAAAAATTAAAAGAAAATTTATTTACGAGACATTTAGTTTCATATAGTAATACTTGCCTCGTGACTTTGAATGGGCGGGGTCATTATAGCCTTCCCCTTGATCACCACCAATGCTCCCTTACAGATCTTCCACTGATTGTGTTTGAAAGTGATCCTATAGCCCTCTTGGTCCAACTTGTTGACAAATATAAGATTCTTCTTCAATTCAGGTATATACCTGACCTCCTTGAAAATAAGTTTACCTTCATTATGCATCTTCAAATCAATTACTCCCTTACCTTCACTTCTTCACTTCTGACCATTGCCAATTACTACATATCCATACTCACTCTTGACAAAATCACAAAACCATTCTTTGTGAGAAGTACAATGAAATGAAACACCTAAATCAAGATACCATGTATTTATTTTGTAATCATCATGAACAGATAAACAAAATTTCCCTTTATGGTAATCTACAATATTAGCCACATTTTTTACTTGCTCAGGACAATCCTTCTTTACATGTCCTTCCTTAACACAAATCTAACAAGTAAAACTTACCCATAAGTTTTCCTTTAGATTTAGAACGCCCTCGGTTCTTAGGACCTCTACTTTGACCTATTCTTCTTTTTCTGCCCTTGCTTTTGTCAACCGACAAAGCTGTGCTCGAGGTGGACGGTGTGCTCTCTACCATGCTCCTCTTCATCATCTCCTGATTTAAGATTGCACTAAGCACTTCATCAAACTTTAATTGTTCTTTTGATGCATTACTTATAGATATAATTACCGCATCCCAACTCTCCGGTAAAGAACACATGAACATTAAAGATTTAATATCTTCATTAAAAGTCATCTCCACAAATTCAAGTTGTGCCCAAATTTTATTGAAATTATTCAAATGATTAGCAATAAATTTACCTTCGGGCATCCTTAAATTAACAAGATTCCTCAACAAAAATAACCTAGGGCTGATGACTTCTAATAAACCCCAATTAATACCTCCATCAACCCTTTGACGGTTGTTTGTTTGGAGACATTAAATGTCAATGACTGTGTTAAACACAATCAAACAATAGATAAGGCTCGCCTATCCAACAAGGTCCACTCTTTGGCTAACATCGCTTCTGGTTTGGTACCTACTAGCGGTTGATGTAGTTAGTTCTCATATAAATGATCCTCAATCTTTATTCTCCAACATTAATAATTTGTCCAATCAAAATTTTCAATCTTCCAAGTCTTGGAAGTGTCTGCCATGACTCCTACTCAAATCAAGATTCAATTGAATGAGACCCAAAATTTCGTACAGACGGCACCAATTGTTGAGAAAAATCCCCAAAGCTAGAAATCAACAATAATGAACACAAGATATAAGAAAATAATACCTGAAAAATAAGATAAAATAAAAATAAAAGAACAAAGATTTAATGTGGAAAACTTTTTTTTCTTGAGAGTCAAAAATCAGATGACAACAACGAACAATTCATTACTTCAATCAAATATTATAGTTATCAAATATATAAAGATATACAAAAAAATTACTCACCCAACCTATACAATTAAGATCACATGATTTTTCTATCTTAATATTCTTTAAGATTAGACTAGTGAATAATATTAATCTTTTTTCTTATCTCTATTTTCCTTTTTTATTTATTTCATTTTCTCTTACATCCTGTATTGTTTTATAAAGAGGCAAATAAGTTTATATTTATAAAGATAATTTAATGTCATTCATCTTCAATTGAACAAATAACAATAATCTTAATTTTATATCCCGTAATTTCTTTAATATTTCAAATATAACAATGAGCTATATATCATTAATATTTATAATTACAAATATTAATATTTCCCGGCCACGGTGAGTGTCAGCTTCAATGGATGCAACGCTATCAGGTCCGAGATGAACTCCGGTAGGCTCAGACAGGCTTCGATGGTGCTGGTTCAAGAAAAGTCAACAATGCTACATCTGCCACGAGCAGCAAATGGCGTGCGGCAAAGAGAGTGGAGGCACTTCAGTTCAGCAGCTTCGTAAGCATCTCACGGAAGCAAGATTCCGGAGAAGAGCACCAAGGCAGTGGAAAATAACAATAGCAAGGCTTCGCAACGAACTCAAGCAGCGGCAAGGTAAGATGTTGGCAGTACTTTCAATGGTCTCGGCTAGCTGCAAAGGGCTGCAGCCGGTACTCCATGGCGGGTGGAAACACGACGACTCCACAGCAACGCTTCGTCGTTGGGTCCAGGTTCCTTGGTGAGTTCACCAACTAGGCGGCAAGCTTGGCTTCTTCTCCTTTCCTCGGCAAAGCTTCATGGTGGGGCTTTAGCTTCCAAGGGGATAAAATGGCAGCTCCGGCGAGGCAGGGATACGGTGGTCTGATTGTTTTATGTGGCGATTCCCAATTTAGTGTATCTGCCAGATGGTTGAAGGAATTTTATATTACCGTCCACAATGACCATTGCTTAATATGCTTGAAGCCAATGTGAATTTTAGCTTGGAACCATTTGGGGTGGCAACTTTATGGAACACAATTGTTTGTTAATTCCTTCTATTTTGGCATTTCAAATAGGTAAATTCTATTTTGTAAAATAGTTTGTTATGACAAACACAACAGTTTGGTTTTTTATTGGCATTGCCTCTGTTTTAACAATCTTGCTTCTTTTTTTAATTTTTGCTTTTGAGAAGCAGAAGTTCAATTATGAGTTTTCTTCAAATTGATGGTGTTTTTTGTTCTTTGTTTAAATAAATCTTGAACTGGATTCTACTAATCTTCGACTTTCATATTTTTGAAGCCTTCAATTTGGATTTGTATAAGTCTATTTTTTAGCCAAATACTGTGAGTCCAGTTTGAGGGTGCATTTGTAAGGGATGTAAATTGGAACTCTTCCATCTTTAAAGGTGAAATTTTAAAGGGTGCTAATTTATTAGAAAGAAAACACCGGTTCTACTTCAAAACCACATCATTTCTTATCTTTGTTTCTTGAACCAAGAAGAACACCACCAACCTCATCATTTTCTTCCCCTGATCCCGTTGTCCTCATAGCCCAACTGCGACATTGAACCCGTCAATAGTATTTTCCAATTATTCGAGTATCTCTAATCCTTCGGATTCTGCCTGCCCATATCCTTGCTAAACCGTTATTTTCAACTCCAAAAAAATGGATGCCGCCTAAGAACTAGACGATAGTCACCATCATCTTCATCACCCTAAACCTACCTTTGACGTCTAATCCTTTTACTCATGCAAAGACTCATATTCCTATGATCGATTTCCTGATAAATAAGTGTCAACTTCATTGTGAACACTGGATGTTATAGATAAAATGTTTAAAGAACATTTAAGCCTAGCCTGCGCATCGCCCAGGTCATACCTAGTTAAGTTTAAAACATCCCGGGCGTACGTGCCCAAAAACTTCTCTTCCTGAATTAGGTTGGGGAAAAGCTGGACTACAATAATGCCTCTAAAAAGACTATGATAAATAAACAAACATTTATTAATGACAATTCTTACTCTTCAATATGATTATGTCTTACAAATTACAACCAAATCCTACTGTTTGATCTTACCATTGATTTTCATTCTGAGATAAACCAGAAGGAATGCTAAATTTATCCTTTTTCCCATATAAGGTTATTATTGCCCATGAATGTCACCCCTTCAAAATCTATCCTCCTACACGCTAATGTTTTTAACCACCCAAAGAATTAAAGGCCAATCCAACACTAACAGCTTTTCCACAGCCAAAGGAGAATCACTAAATTAATGGCATGCACGCACCCTTTCGATTCACAAATCCACAATATAAGAGACCATCCATTTTTCCTGTTTTACAAGATCCATAAACCAAAGCGGAGAACATCAACCAAGATTGAACATGGCGATCAACTATCCAACTCCCACCTGGGCCATGGCTTCTCTGGTTTTCATGGTGCTAATTACGTCTTCTCATGCAGTGCTTTCAAGCAGAGCTCTCTTAGATACCTCTGCAACAGGTTCTGATTCATCTCCTTCATTTCAATGCGTTTGCTAGACATGAGCACTGGCTTGTCTGATCTTTCAGATTAATGCCTCAATACATAATATATCATCAACAGTTGAGAGAAAATAAATCAAATATCGGTTTTTGCAGGAAAAGGAGAGGTAGGTCTGACAAGGTTGCCAAGGTCACCACCACCAGCCCCAAGGGCTAATGATAATCCCATTGAACCCCCACCAAGTAATATACGCTTGTCCACCTTTATACCTATTCATAATATATATATATATATATATATTATGA
>JAVDBV010060043.1:0-26657 GCA_032619315.1 Piper longum
GTGAACCGGATTTGGGGTGTTACATGGTGTGCTTAACTGTTTTTTCTACATGTCATGTCATTTGCCACATCAACAACTGTTTGCATATCATTGCATGCATGCATCATGTAGGTTTTGGGTGGTGGTCTCCATTGTTAGGTTGTGCAAAGTTGAGCTTGTCACAGTAGGATGAGGAGCACTTCTTAGGTCTGTTAGGATTCTCCCTCTGCTTGATCTATTACTTCGCTCACATGTTTTGTTTTTCGTACCGTAGGATGTAGTTAATGACTTTTTATTAGATCTCACTATCTACTACTCATCTTATTGATTTTTTGAAATAAAAGTTTAAGGTTGAGATCCTTTGATGAGTTTTCGAAATTGTAAGATCTAGCTTAAAAGTTGCACTGTAGTGCTATTTGAACAAACCTTTCTCAGTCCTTATACTTATTATGCGTCTTCAATTTTTTGGTGCACGCATGGTAGATGAGAGTGTGACGCTGACTGAACACCTATGGTGTTTGGTTAGTGCTTAATTGTGTGTTTATGATTATTAGTAGTGTACATACTTGCTAGCAATATTAATCTGAATATGTGTGTGCTCTCTATTGAGTATATCTAGATCATGTCATGTCTTAGTTGTAATCAGTTAGGCCCTATTAGCCATATACATGTTGTTGTCGACTATGTTCTGGCTTATGGTCGGATTTAGTAGCCCCCAATTGGATGGTTAGATCTCTAGCCACCCCAAGCATGGCCGTTTAAGGCCGAGGGTGCCCAGATCTAATTGCCCCAGCCAAGTGATTGCTAGATCTAGACATCTTCCCTATGCCTAGGGCGACTGGATTTGGCTGTTCTCAGCCTAGGGGCAACCCCATATAGCTGCCCTCACCTTGCCAGTCAAGGGGCGGCTAACAACTGACCGCTGACCATGCTTATTTAAAAAAAAGTTATTTTAGCTTTTTATAGTTTTAGGTTGGATTATTTTTTTATTATAATACAAAACTAACCAATGACAATTTTGTCATTATAATAAAAAATCTTTTCTTTAGGTAATTAGCTTTAATTCTCCCATCATCGGGCAACATCAAAAAATATCTTCCCTTTTTTGGTAAAAGAATTTATATTATTGTATTAAGTTGTTCACGAGATAAGCACTTCACAAAGTAGAAATGAAGTTCTTGAGTGGAGTTGCCTTGATGTCAAACTAGGAATGAGGTTTCTTAGTAGAATCGACTTTATGTTAATGGCATGAGCACTCTACAAACTAGAATGTGTTAGTTTATGTAAAGGGATTCTTGTCATGGTGCTCTTATAAGAATATAAGTGGATATTTTGTCGTTGAAATGACACCAAGTATGGGAAGGAGATAGTCTGACAAGGAAAGTGAGAAGTAGATGGTCTCACAAAGGTAGTCACTAGTGGAACACCTTTGGTGGTGAAGAAGAGGGTGTCTCCCATTTCCCTCCTATTCTGAATTTAACATGAAGAGGCAGGGAGGTGTATATAGAAGTTGGAAGGATACTAGAGGTGTGAATTTCAATATCTCTTTCTTTCTTGAGCAAGTGCTTGCACTTTTATGTGTATGTTTACACCATATGCATGTATATTTTTGTGCATGTGTTCATATGGATGATGATTCTTTATTATCCTCTAATCTAAGTAGGGCCCACGTCACATAAAAATTTATACAAATAATTGTCCTTATAAAAAATTTATGTATTTTGTTGAATATATCACCCCTTTAACCCCGGTAAGTAATATATTTTGCCTCAACAAAGTGGTATCAAGAGCCAAGTTAAAGAAAAAACTTATTATGTATGATTAGTATCGAGTTATGTCTAATTAGATGGAACTCCAAATAAGGCTAAGTGAAGCCTAAAGATGAAGTCATACTAAAAAATTGTAGAAGTAGATTGTGCATGACTTAAAGGGAGTAAATAAAAAAAAAATTTCTCATCCATTTAAAGGAGGTGATGTTATGGAGAAATGTTCAAAAAGGCCGAAGATGAGACAAGGTGGATGAACCCAAAAAGTGGGAGACATTACAATTTTGGAATAAAGAGAGACAATAAAGTTCTCTTTAGAATTTATCAAGATATCCATAGATGCATGTTGGAGAAGAGTGCAAGATAGAAGAGAGATATTTAATTAAGCTTCATCACCTATCTATGAAATAGATAATAATTTTTTGGACTAAGGTAGTGAGTATATTTACATAGAAGCAAGTGTCGTATAAAAAGAGTCAAGAATCAATAAGTCCTGCAAAAAGAGTCAAAAATCAATACATCCTATAAAAAGAGTCAATAATCAATAATGAAAGTGAAGAATTTGGCTTAAACACTTGAAGATAATGATGGAGAATGTGTTTATGGGTTCTCTATAGTTCCACCAAATTAAAAAGATTATTTGAAATAAGTTATTAATGAAAAAGATAAAAGGATCAATATGAAAGATGCACCAATGAAGAAAGATTTAATGATAGAGGAATAACACTAAGGATATGATAAATAAAGCAAATTAGGCTTAAAGGAGGATATTTGAAAGTAAATTTCATTTTAATATTTCATGCATACATGAGAAGGTCAAAATCTTTTTGGTAAGTAAAGAGCCTATAGGAATAAAATATCAAGAGTTAACACTGAATGTGGATATGGTTATAAAGAATGTGCTAAATGGAACAATTAATGTAGAAGAGTGTAGAAGAGGTCTCAATCATGGAAGGCTAATGATATTTCCTAGAGCTAAAAATGATAATCCTAGTGATTTTCTAGTAATTATAGGAAGTTATGGAAAGCTAAAATTGGATCTCTATTGTGTAGTAGAAATAACTGATTCAAATCATTAGGATTATCAATAATCTCCCTCGAAAACATAATTAGTCATTATGCAATTGGATTTGTTGTAATAATTTTTTAATTGGCATAAATCACAAGAATTGGAAGAGTTTAACTAATTATTACAATTTTTTACACTCCATTAATCGTGGTGGTTTGAGGTAATAAGGAGGTTGTTACAACGGGTTTGTTGGAGTACTTGCAGCAACAAATCCTCTTTTCTCAAAGTCTATATATAAGTGTTTTGGTTCTCATGTTGAGTTAAGACTCCTTAGCCTATTCATTAGTAAGTTCCATAGTGCTATGTGCATATTTTATCAAGTTTTTCCTTATGTAAAAAAACTATATTATTGTATTAAATTGTCATCATATAAAAGTTATTTATTTTACTATTACCTATCACCTCTTTAACCCCAACAAATAGTATCCTTTAGATCAATGTATATGTAACTCAAAATAATTCAGATTGGGAAAGGGTTGACACTATTCGGAGACATTATATATTGAAAATATTCAGATTAGATAAGGGTTTATGTTGATCCAATCAATATCCAATCCAAATATATAATATTTTTTTTAAAATATTTTTTAAAACATTAAAATATTAAACTTACTACTAATTTTTTTACGGTTCATATCAAAATTTATATTATTTATAGTTTTCATTGGATCAGATCAAATTGGATGTGGACCGGATACAAGTTTAGCGGATCAAGGTCAGGTATTGTTGCGCAAAATAAAATTAATATAATATTTGGATTCAGGTTCATATATTCAAATTTGGTTCGCCGTGAATACTGCCCAAATCCACCCTTGGTCAAACACTTATTGCCCCAAATGAAAAAACATGATCAACCGAGTATAAGAGTCTTGTGAGTAATCATGGGAATCTAACAACAAATGATAACCCGAATAGTCCAAGATTCAGCACAAAGGGTTAATGGGATTGGAGGATTCAACCTATAGAACCATGGCAAGGACAAATAATATAGTTGGATTCACTCATGCAATAAATGGTTGTCCCTTGCCATTCACAATAAACACATCCCCTTCGACTTCAACTATAGGCGTTACTCAAAAGACGAAGACGTTGTCACAGAGTTGCCTTGTAACATTAGTCTACTACATCCATAGCCACTAACACTGATATTAGGCATGTAAATGTTGTGGCCAATACTGGAAGTTAGGGCTCCGGTGGGTCTTATATCACTGTTTAGTGCCCCTTGTCTGTCATGTGTCAAGTTCCACTATTCTCCAAACAGTAAAATTTAAACAGAAATGGCACCCACTTACCCAAGCGGTGCCATTTACTCATTGGCCATTGCCACCTATTGTTGTTCAGACAGTAGCAGTGGCCCAGTACCATTAGAACTCATGAGCAGAGAAAAAAGCACTAATATATCCACTATTTGAAACTTCCTTGCTCGTTGACCTGCCACTCGCCAACGCCCATATATTGGCGTCTCTTTATTGTCAGACTCTTATCAATGCAATTTGCTTGATCTTCAAATTTCAATCCACCCAAATCACTGTACACATATGTTAACATATGGACAGACCAATATATATTAGCTTGATCAGTGCCACATTCTTGGTATGCTTTGTATATAATCTACCTAAATGTATCGTTTTTTATCCAGAGTATACCAACTGTATCTTGGCAAGTGTCACAGATCTCGTCTACAATTAGAGTTGGATTCTCGAGCCGACAATGCAAACTACCATAAGACAGAGGACTTTAGCCGAAGATGACGATATACAGAGTATGCTTCAACTCCTTTGTAAACTATACCAAATCACCATCATTCCCATTGATGACAAATATTATAGGATCCTTCTATATAATAGAACAAGCAATGATAAACAGCACTTGCTGCCAGCCTTCCAAGCCTAATTTATTTATCTAGACAAAAAATTCACAAGGAGCAAATAGATGTATGGGAAGAATAAAGAAAAAGGAAAGCACGGTAGAATGATGATGCATTAGAGCTCCATTTCTTATTGTTGTGCAAGCTAATGTATATACACTTGGGCAATTCACTTGAGATGCCTCTGCGTCTCCTTTGTCTATTTTCCACACTCTTGTTGCATGTTCATAAGTCTTAAGATTCCAATGTCTCCGGCCATCTCTACGCTCTTGCCTGCTACATTATAAGTTAACTTGTTCGAGCATCATCTTCAGAAATCTAGATTCCAACCATCCGAGCTCCGCCCAACAATGTCATGAATTTCATCAATCTGCAGCACAAAATTGCAAGTTAAGATGATTTTGGAGGTGGGCTTTGATTGTTCTACTCGGAAGCAGATTTCATACCCAGAGGTCTTCATCTTCATCTACTGCATGGTTAGCAGCTTTGGGAATGTCACAAATTTCGTAGTTTCTAGCAAACCTTCCCCTCACCCTTGGCCTGCTGTCTGCTAATGTCTTCCTGCATGCATACTTCCCCATACAAAGAAGGCATGATCAATGTGACATGTTGTGATAGAAATATGAAAATTGGGCTTCTACTTTGATTTTCTTGAGCAACCATACTTTGATTGTCTTGTTGAAGTTCCTCTGAGTTCGTTTCCTGATGTAGCGGTGTATCCTTTGCTTCCTCTCCTCCGGGCTGTACCTGCCCACGCGCAGACTACTTGTCTCCTCAATGAAAGAGGGGTTCATCATCTCATGGCTATGTTGATTGGGCGATCTATAAGCTAGCTGCATTTTGTTGAACTTCTAAGAAGGAAACAAGCAGGGTTAGTAACCTGCGTAACATTCATAAAAACATGTCTGCAGATGAATGATTGTTCACCTGCAAGTCCCCTGTGCTACATGCCCTTCTCATGGGTCCTCCTAAGCCGCTATGCTCGCTTGGATTCTGAGCTTCGATTCGAAGTTTCGGAGAGTCGAACATGGAAGAAGAGAAGTTGGGTTGAACGAGAAAGCTCGGCCGCCTATCAAGAGAGTGGCTACCGAAGCTCCTCTCAAAAGAAATTGAATCAAAACTCTGGGAATTTTCTCCTAGGAAGGTGGAAGCATTCATGGGATGATCAAGCGCAGTTCTAGAACTACCATTTGGAATCTGGGTTGCCACTAATGATGACCCCAAAGAGAGGCCCTGCATTTCCATGCTGGGAGAGGAGGAGAAAAGGCAAGGAGGAGCAGAGGTGTCATTGTATTGTGGAACATCGGGGAGCCCGGCTGGCTGCTCGGAGAAGGGAAACAATGGGTCGGAGAAGAAGGCGAAGTCATCGAGCTCAATGAAGAGCTCAGAGGAGGACATGGACATGGAGAAGAGCAAGACGGGGACGCCAGGGAAGTGTGCAAGTGTGCTATAAATAGTGAACCAATTGCCCATATATAAATTTCATAATAAATCAAAACTGCTTTAAAAGTTGATAATTGGAATTTGGCAGCAAATGGGTAGCTAGTTCTTGATAGCATTTTTTTTTTTTAAAAAAAAGACCAGCTTAGATCAATTAATCACAGACTAATGATGTCATGCTAAGTTAGTGGTTTAGTCAAAGGAGGTACAATTGAGCCAAATTAAAAAAAAAAACCACCACTCATAAAATATACAGAAATGGAGGCCCATGATGGCTCTTGCAGACAGCACTTACCTGTTTGCCACAAGAAAGGAAAGGCAGAGAATCTGTATGTTATATACTTGCTTTCCTGTGCTCTCATTTTGTGTTTATTATTATTATTATTTATTGTATGAACAACTACATAATTTTGCGGGAGGGGGGCAAAAGTAGCATATTATAATTTGATTAATTAACAAGTCGATTTGCAGAATAAAACAAAGTTATATATGTTTTAGATTGCTAGCAATTAGATAGGAATATTTGAAAGATTATTATAGAGATCTATGATCTTCTTTGAAAAAAATTGCAGGTTGTTTTTGGTATGGAGGAAAATCTTTTGGGATATATGGCAAAATAGTTGATCTTTATATGTTGGACACATAAAAAGTGGCAAGAGCACCCCAACCTGATTGACTACTACTACTATATGCAGTTATGAGCTCTACTAGGTAATTCTTCTTCCACTCTATTTAAGTATATATAGTGATCTTATTGTGTGCTTCTTCATATTCTTTTCATTTGCTGCTCTGGTATTCAATCTTTATTGACCTGTTTTTTAGCTTCAGCATTAAGTTATGCATGCATTGTACTGTATACACACACACGGTTAAGCAAATGTGGAATTTGTTCTACTGGAAAGAAAAAAAAAAGTACACATATTTAAAAAGGCTTATGTTTAGTTGTAATAAATAACAAATTGTGGGCATGAAGGATAATATCTTCAACTAAGCTTTGGTATTCCCACTTAGGCTTCATTTGGTTAGCATCAAAATTTGGTAACATCAAAGAAATATTAAGCTTCTCATACTTACTTGTTAGGGCTTTAATGTCACATGTTAGTATTAAGGAGTGATTTTGTGGTAGAAATATTGGAGGAACTAAGTTGGATACTTGAGAGAACTTCATACACTTCGAAGCCTTGATTAAATAACAAAGAAGCTTGATATACAACTTGCAATTGGAGCACCACGTCTTTACAGACTCGGTCCAATCATATTTTTGAAATCGGACCAGTCCGGCCCATCGGACAGCCAAATCCGGTCCACCAGAGCCCGATCTAGTGCCCCCAATTTCTCCAAGACCGGCATACCGCCGGTTTATAAAAATTATCCGGCCCAATGTTGGACCAGGCTTGAAGGGTATGTATGCATAGGATCATTTCCAAGGCCGCTAATGAGGAGTTGGGCTAATTTATACACTAAAAACTCCAACAACTTAAATTTGTGGGCGATGTGCGACTATTCTGAAGTTATTTTTAAAATTGTAAACAACAAAATCTGATGCATATAACAGAGCGCATTGCCTACCTGGTAGTTTAGTTTGTTTGTGACCCTCACTTAAGGATTCAAACCCTTCCCCTTTTTATTTTGTTAAAATCTTCTTGATTTGTTCAATACCTTTTAAATCTCTAAGTTGGGCCTTAAATAAAAGAGCTCCTTTAATCATGGGTAATTATATATTTCTTTATAATGCTATCATCAACAAATGTATGTTTTATTTTCCAAATAACTCTATGGCCTACTATAGGTAATTTATTTTCTTAACCATTATGTTAAGGTCTAATTGACTCCACTAATGAACTTTTAAATTAATTTATTTCAAAATAAAGCCACATATTTAGTGTATATATGCAATATATTTTATAGTATGTTAAAGATATAAGATGTAATGTGAATGTATGGCTGAAAATTAATGCCATAAAATAAGTTATTTTCATAAGTTAAAAATAATGTGGAATAATTTTTTAATTTAATGTGAGATAATAATAAGTCTTAGAAGGATAAAAAAATTTTGTTTTGAGTATAATCCCTACCAATTTCATATAATTCTAATAAAAAGTATAATATTTATAGAAAAATATTTTTTTATTTTATTAAATCTGTATAATACATTAAATATAGCTTAACTAGGTTCCAACCGATTGAATCAACTATACCACATACCCCCAAAATATCCGACATAGTCTTCGATACGGTATTTAAAACTATGGTCCGAACTTAAAAAAATACATAGACCGTAGGAATACTTAAATGCACTGAAATGTTGGTTGAGGAAGTAAGTTGGAGTAAAGATGATAGCTTTTATAACTTGAAATTGACAAAGATGCAGTACACGAAAGTGAAAAAACATCTGCTACCATCACATTTAATTTGGGGGGTTCTAATAATTTTAGCTGATGTTAGTTTCCCTGTGAGTGCCATGGGAAACAACAAGAATTTGGGGCAAATGCACAATGTACATGAATGAATGGCTTATGAAAAAGAAGCACCAAGTAGTATATCAAATATTTTTTGTCATACACTCGCAAGTAGTGTCCATTATTTGTTATGCACACTACAGCACCTTATTATCAGTAAGATTATTGAGACTAGAACATATAAATCAGTCACTAGTAAAAAGCTAGCCCAGTTCAGTATACTTATTGTTTGGGCAAGATACCCTCAATCAGTGCTTCTTAATCCTGGCCTTCCAATGAACAATTCTGTCTCCACATCACACTGTTGGCTACTACAATCATAACGGACAATTTTCCTATCACCATTTTTCTTCTCGCGTTCTTGTCGATCAACTTCAAACTGCAGTGCATTAATTTATCATCACAAAGCTCATCATAACAGGTAATGTCGTAGAACCAAAGGTATATATGACAGGTAAAATGGAGTAGAGATCAGATAGTGCTGATCTTACTGCACAAGTGCATATATGTACATGTATACACATTACCTTTTGCCGCAGTAGCGAGTTCTCCTTAATTAAGCTCGTCCCCTGCATAATAATTTGATAAAACTTAGAAACTGGAATTTTTCAACCGACCCAGCTTATGTTAATATTAGTATTTGCTCACATTTTCCTGTAGTCGTTCAATCTCTTCTCTAAACAGGAGGTTCTGAATAGCATGAACAAGGCAAGATATTGGTTAATTAGTCATATGACTCATGGAAAACATACATATCATGTGTGGAGTGTGTAATTGGCAACGAATTTACAAGTTTAGCATGTATGATAAATGAGCATTGATTAATATAACCTTCCTTCCTCTAACTTTGCCTAGGCTTTGCTCTAGCTGGCCTTCCAATTGCTGAAGTTCTTCAAGGGAACAAGATCCAAGGCCTTCACCCAATAGTTTCCTGTAAACATATGATCAGAGATTGATTTCTTAGATGAAACAACAAATTCATTAAGTTTTGAATTGCTATGCTTTAGCCCACCTGCATTGGAGAATAAATTTGTAGGCCTAGATCATGTATCATGTAATCCTAAACTTTGTAAGTTACTATCCAAACGTCAATAGTATTTACATCCTGGGTCATATATATGTAGTACTAATTAAGTGTAAAATATGTCATACGGATGAAACAGTGGGAAATTCAACTGTAAATTGAAAATTTAAGACAGTATTCAGTACTTCCAGGAAAAGCAATTGTTACCTTTTGGATACTTCCAAAAATTCAAGTTTTTTCGTCATATTTCCAGCTTCAAATCTCCATTGCTGCACAAGTAACTTCTAGTTTATCAAACAAGACATTTGAGAGAAGGCCAGAATTTATTAGTGATAATTCAACTTGATCATACTAGTGCAACATGTTCATGATCTCATGATGTTCAACTACCCTTGGGAAGTTGTATATGTTTAGCTTAAAGAACCACATACATATATAGTACAGCTTCGTCAATATTTCTACCGTACTATAATATTGGTCTCATAATAATCACTATTTTGGCGTCAAATACTGAGAAAAAGAGGAAGACTACATAGCTAGGCATATCAAATTTAAGTTAGGTTAGACCATTTCTAGGGTTTCACCCTCCAAAACTTACCATGTATTTTTATACAACCAAACGTACGTATTCTCCATTTCTAGTGGCTATTCTCCAAAAAACAGGCTAATTCTGTCGGGCAGTATGCATAAACCCGTGAGGAAACACAAGTCTTTCTTCACCCTAAACTAGTTTCTTCACTACAATAGGAGTCCACTATTCACTTATCCCAAGATTTAGCACAGCTTTGTGATCTCAGCACATCTCCTGATCAGTGTTTATATAAGTTTATTATCCCTCCATGCATGGGAAATTTGATCAACTCACTGTTATAAATTAACGCAATGAAAAGTCTGATAATGATTATTTTTCAGTAGCACATCTCTACCGATTTATTGTATAAAAGAAGCCTCAATTGAAATAATAAGCGACAGAGTTGATCGTAGGAGTGAACCTGAATGCGCTGTTCAGAGGTTTTGTTGTTCAAGCCAATGCCTGCGGTGTACTTCTTGTAGCGTTCAATAGTCTTTTGCATGCTACAAAAAATTAACACAATCATCAGCAGTCACTAGTTAGTGTTTTGCTCAACCTATATACTTCAAAATGATGTCTGACTCTTTTGTGTTGTAACATGACAAGACAGAGGGAAGATAATTAGAAACTGCTGGATCACTTAGCAAACTGAAAAATGGATATGTTGCACCCTGTTTATCAGTTTTTTATAGTCTTCTATATTCATGTCATCATAATAAATCATATATATTTAAGCCTACTGACAAAACTGTTCATATTTAGTTCCCCCCTTTTTGGATCTGATATATCTGCTTATGGTCGATGCTCTGTCAAGTATAACTAGTAGTCTGGCAATATAGAAATGAAAGAAAACTTTGGTTGGTCTTCTTTCTTTCACATGGGATAGCACTATTACCGTGGCTAAATTATATATTCCTCTAAATGAATTGATGACATGCAATAATCTTCAAAGCAAAAATAAATAAATAAAGAGGCAATTTATCATAAATGAGAACATAAACCAAAAGCTGCCCAACTCCATTATTTTTAAATTTCTAGAGTGTGAGCATCAACAATTCAAGCCTAGTTTTGTTGATTGATTCTATCTGTTCCCCAACCGAACAACATGTCCGCAAGTTGATATCACGAAGATCAAAACCACTTAAATATATTATCATAATATCAGTATAAAATTAAAAAAGAAAAGAAAAGAAAAATTGAAAAACCTATGGTTCAAAGGAAGTTTGTTCAAGCAGTCAAATTTGATGTTAACTTAAATGCTATATGTATAGAGGTAATATTGCCAATTTGTGACCAGAAAATTAATTGTAATATCACATAAATTAATCTTGCATTGAATACCTATTGGGATAAAATCTGATATATTATTAGGGATGGACTATAGATAACTATTTTATAGAGATAAGTTAGGCCTATTAATTTACACTTAAAGTCGGATTATTATAATGTTCCCAAAGTTAGTCTCGCATCTCCCTTTCGAAGTAAGATCCTATATATTAGTATGGATGAATTTATAATCTTTAACTTAATCAATCACTTTTAAAGATATGATTAAACCTATTAATTTACACTAATATGATCGGACTATTACAATTATATGAATGATTACATGAGGAAATCATGTCATGCAAAGCACTTAGCGTTTTCAAGCAAAATACAAGTTTAAGCAAAGAAATAGTAGAAAGGTGAAGTGCAAAGATGCATTAATGCAATTATAAAATTTTATAAATCTATTTAAGGAGAGAAACTAGTGTTAGATTTTGAGGTTGTGGCCCCGTAAATTTATGTTGTTTGTATTTAAATTATCTTAGTCGATAGCCACATTAGATAACTAATCCAAATAGCCACCAATAGTGGTTATAGAAGAAACCTTGGAAAATCCCACTACAATAAAAAATGAAAGAAAATGTAGAGTATGTATAAAAAAGAATCATGAAACTCATTTTCAATTGTACAAGAGGCTCCTAACGTGTGAAACTTTGAATTATTTCCACTTATATGTTAAAATTCTCAATTTTACAAAGATGACACTTGATAATTGGTCTTATTCTGTTGTGATAAAGGTACATTTTATTTAGATGAATATGAAAAACTAATGTTCAACATATTTTGTAATCTCTTAAATTAGAATTATATCTAATATCTATGAAATTAAGATCTATTTTGACATGCTTATAGATCTTTAATTTAATAAATCACTTTTTAAAAAATGTCTTAGCCTATCATATGCGTAAGGCCAAGTTGTTATAAATTGTGTATGAGCTGATTAAGGACCATTTGGATAGAGGGTTGGACTGGAGTAGGAATAGTTAAGCCTATTAGCTGAATAAAAAAATTTTGAAGACAAAACTTTCTATTTTAAGTAGATTTAAATATCTTTAAATTAGTCTCACATCAAATAACTATTAAATTAAAATTCAGTATATAAATAAGGGTGGGCTGATTAATCTTCAACCCAGTTTACTATTTTTCCCCCCCAAAACTACAAGATTTTAGTTGTTGAGCTTACCAAACTACCGCTTAAAGACTAATAATTGCACTTGCGCTGTTATTTTATATCACATTAACGAGATGGGCATTATTATTATTATATCTTATAAGGAAGATCCTTATTTTTTCATTGGATAAGATAGAAATAATTTTTGAAATTTCTGCCATCTAAGATAATGTCTTCAAATTGTTTACAAGACCTAGAGCCGATCTACGATTGGTCAATATAATAATAAGGGCCAGACCGCTCCATGCTGTTTGTTTGTCTTTTCACTATTATTTACTCGTTCACTTGTACTCATCATTTTTTGTTTAATCAAAACTCTCAAGTCTAGTCCCAATTAACATTCTTTCTTGGTATGATGGAAATCATGCTCAAGTTTATAACAGAGTGATAAACATGCGATCAACGTGCACTAACCTGATCATCCATTTTGAGTATATACCATTAAATATTTAACGTAACTATACAATACTTCTAATAGATAAGAAGCTTCTTCTAAGGGCAAGAGTGGAGAGTGTTAGGTAATAATCACATAATTATAATTAAGATATATAAGAAACAACTTGGTTTTGGTGGTCGTTATGGATATTTTAAATAAATACCCAATTAACAATCAAGAAGAACCAATTATAGGGGACAATATACCATCATGCCCCTGTGTTATGCCATATATAAACCAAACTCAAAACAAGTTTCATAATAATAGAACGTGCATCATTTATATACTAATATCAGAAAACCTAAATATGATGGATTCTAAAACTCTAATTGTAAAAACAATTACAAAGATCAGAAATACTTAATTTCCTTAAAGTGAAAAATTATAAAAACAACCTGAGCACAGATATTCTCTCTTGAATCAGCGATGTATACAGAACTCGGCATTTGAAAAGCGTCTCCACAATGATTCACTCAAGTAGAAGCCGAAAACTTTATAATTAATAATATTGAAGCAAACAAGGTAGCCTTGACAACTAAAAGAAACGCGAAAGCAAACTAAGAAAAAACAAGTCATGAATAGTGCTGTGGAGTCAACAATGAAATTGATACAAAGTGGTCATTTTGGTTCTCCGTACTCCTACACATTATCATGCACATTTTGAAGATTTTGAAGCGAAGAGATCTTTATAGTTAAATTATCCATGAATATGCATTCATTTGAGCCTTAGAATAGATTTGATCATGAACTGAAACCATTATATATCCAATTCAAGATTTTTAATTTCAAGAGGTTCATTTATCTTCTAAGATGATAATAACACTGTGTAATTAAGGACTAATTAAGGAATAAAAACCTATCGAAATAAGGGCTTTTGTTCATGAAGTAGAAATTATCATTTGGTTCATAGCCAAAAGTATTATGTAGTACTCAAGCGTACAATGTTTGAAAGGAAAACAAGAAAAATTAATTTTCTGAAAAGACTTATTAACAAAAGACTTTTTGGATTAGTAACTACATATTTATTTGTTAAATCAAGATTGAAATATAATCCAGTCATTAACTTGTCATGTTTAAGTCCCGCAAGCATCCCTATTCTGTGTGTACTTATCTCCTAGTCTTATATATTTACCAGTGTCAATTAATTGATATAACGGCTCCAAGTTATGACTTCGAGTTTCTCTGTTTTACAAAACCCTAGTTGAGGCCTATGATTATGTATGGGGCCTGGGAAGAGGTTACCTTTGGTAATCGCATTCATCATCTGTTCACAATGAAAGGCGCCACAAAATATTTAAACAAATGGGTAATATTTTCAACTAGCGTTCAAAAGGCGTGCAACTTCCAATTCCACATGAAAAGTTGTCAATTTAAATTTATGTTTATCTGACAACTTTTCTTCATAATTGATTCCCAAATTAAAGTTGAAACATACTCATTGTACTTCAATAATGCAAGTGAAGATTTAACGTTATCTATGTACGAGCATTGAATAGCACAACTCCCAAAGCATGTAAAGCCACCAACATAGTAAAAGTGTTTAAGATTTTGAAAGGCTACATAGCACTACTCATTCATGTTCGGAAAAAGTTTACATAAATTTTTGGTTGAAATTTCATCATATGTATGCTAGCTCACCACATACAGAAAAGTTGTTGGGGTAACTTCTAAATTGCACAGGATAGATAAGTTGTTGGCAAAGGGAAAGTAAGCCACAAAACAACTGCTACACTGGAGAAACACTATTAAAAGAGGTAAATTGTCAATTTTTATGTATCATGACAATTAAAATTAAAAAACTCACAACTCAGACTCAAACGGTCAATTTGGAGTCAACTCTAAATAGACTTGGAGTCATTTATAATATTTTTTTCAATCCAATAAATAAAATTATTATATATTATTCTTTTTTTAACACTTGAAATTGACAAATATATAATTATCATAACTTTAGAGTATTAATTTAAATAAAAAGGAAAATAATATATTTTCATATGTAATTGGCTTAGACAAAATCTATCACTAACGAGTTATCCATAAAATTCGACTTGGAAAGCTAAGGATTGGAGCTAACTCGAAAAATTTTTCAAGTCCAAATAAAGTTTTAATACTACTTGATGGACAACATGGAACATCGATAGATTATGAGTTAGCCAGTGCAAGTCGTGTGTCACTATGATTAGGATTGTAAAAGCTAGGTTGAGCTAAATTATTTGAGACCGTATTCAAATTGTAACAACCATAAATATTTCAAAATTCCAGAGTTTCAAAATATAATGTTAAGTTATTTTTATTTACATCTTAAATGATGTTATATCTTTGGTAAAGAAAATGCAAGTCGCTACAAATATATTTTAAAGCTTGGCAAAACAGCAACACAACTTGATTAAGCTCTAAGTCTCGATGTTTGTGTCAATTAAAGTTTGACAATTGTTCAATTTAAACTCACACGATGCACATCATGAGTTTGTGTAGGCCTGACTTCAAGGGAATCAAATTAGTGTTGGGTTGTCCCTTTCCTATAAATATATGAGATGGAACTCTGTTTTAGGCAAAGACAAAAAATTTTAGAAAATGCGTTGTATGTGGAGAGAACAGGAGAAAAAAAAAAACAGATATTTTTCTTTTTTTCGTGAGAAGAAAAAGGGTGACAAAGGGAGAAGGAGAAAATTACATAGATTGAATAAAGATGAAGATTTTATCGAGATTCGCTTATGATCATCTATGGTAGATTTGCTAAGTTCTTAACAAGTGACATCTTTATTTTATTCTCTTTATTTCTGATTAATATTAATTATATTAAAATTATAATAAATTGGTATTAAAGGAGTTTGATCTCCCATGAATATTTTTTGATATAGTGAATTTAATCGGATCATTTACCCTATGATTTTTTTTCCGAATTTGGGATTTTCTACTTAAAATTGGTGTTGTCTCTTATTTGTATTAAATTTAGTTAAATTGATTAATATTTCTCATCAATTATAAAAAATTAGGTGTTTGGTTAATCTCAGTAAGTGGTATTAGAGCCTGATTGTTTGATTGTAACCAATTTTGGGTTATGGATATTTTCTGCCCACTAGGTGTTTGACGAAATTTTTAAGAGCTTAGTTAGTGTGCTTGTAATTTATATTTTAACAAAGTGGCTAATGAGAAGCATGTTAAGATGATATCTCTTAAGGACCGAGTAACTGACACTATTAGAAAGGAAAAATGGTTGATCATCTATATTTTAAGGATTTGTATGAACCTATCATTAGTTAGAAACTGGGTGTGGGTGACTGATAAAGATTGAAATAAGTTGGATGGGAATGTTATGACCTTTTTGAAACAATGGGCAGATGAAATTGTGTATCACCATGTTTTTAAATTAATATCATGAAAAGTTATATGAGATAAATTTCAAAAGGTTTATGAGAGCAATAATGATGTAAACAAAACCATTTTAATAAGAAAATTAGTGTACTTGATGTATAAGAAGGGAAATGACATAAGTGAGCTTCTCAATGAGATGAAGAATATTATAACTCAACTTGTCAAGATGAAGATGACTTTAAACAATGAATGACAAATTATCATACTCTTCAACACATTGTCAGAGAGCTTGAAAACATTGGTAATATTTTTAAGCAATGTTGTTCCATATGAAAAACTCATAATAGACATGGTAACAAGTAATTTACTAAATGAGGGGGTGAAAAGAAAAACTTTACCAACATCAGGGTCTCATGCATTAATGTTAGAAGAAACAAGAGATTGATTAATAAGTAGGGACACAAACAGAAGTGATAAGAGTCGAGGAAGGTCTAAATTCAAAATGAACTTGAAGTGTTATTATTGTGACAAGACATGTTATATAAAAAAGGATTATTGGAAGTTCAAGAAAGACTTGAAAAATAAAGACTAGGATCAAAGATAAAATGATACTAATGTTGTACGAATTGATTTAGTGAATCTTTATGATTGTGAGAATGATTGTTTGACGATTGATTACGATGCTAATTAGGTAGTTGACTTGAGAGCATCATTCCATGCAACTCCAACTAGAATTTTCTTTACTACCTATGAACTTTTAGATTTAGGTATAGTGAAGATAAGAAATAGTAATACTTGCAAAATTGTCAGATTTGGAGATGTACATATATTAACAAACACATGTTACAAATTGATATTTAAAAATGTCAAATATATTTCACATTTGATGATGAGTTCGTTATTAGATGATGAAAGATTTGGTTCACATTTGTACAAGGTGTGTGAAAACTTGTGAATGACTCTCTTGTTGTTATTGAAGGAAAAAAGTGTTGTAGGTTGTACAAAACTGAGATGAGTCTAGTTCGAGAAGAGGTTAATATCCCCTTACTTGATTCCACTCTTTATTTGTGATGCTATCGATTATGACATATGAGTGAGAAGGGACACATGAGTTCGAGAAGGGACTATCAATTAGGTTGTCATTACCAGATGGCTCATTGAATAGTAAAACTATAACATTATATATTTAAGAAGAAAAGTGTATGTGACAATAATTTTTTATCAATGTAGTTAGCCGCTTAATTAGGGGAAAAGTTTAATTGGGATTTACAACGGGAGCTGCCTGTAGATTAGCTATAGTGATCTGCCAATCAAAACGTCATAGTTAGAATACTATTGACATGCCAAATGATGTAATCAAGGTAGCACCAATTCCAAAAAAATTGTCTAGTTAATTAAGATATAAACAATTGATTAGGTGTTTGTAAATAAGTATCATAATGTCAATGTTTTTTTTTTAGTGCAATGAAATGATTGAAAATAAATGAACTTTGATTCGATTATGGTCAGACATATAATAGCATAATGATTTTTAAGCTGCAAACATATAATATGCTTGTAGGTTATTAACATTTGAGCTTGATTAGTACCAAACACATTGCATAATACCAGGATCTTGTTCTTCATATATATAGTGCATGCATGCCACCTAATCGTAAACAACATACATAAATTTAACTTCTCCAATTGCATGCATGAGTCCAATATTATAATTGAACTGTTTAAAATTTTGGCAGTGGGAGAAAATTTTTAGGCATTTCCATAAAATAAGCGTGAAAAATAACATTGTGCATGTGGATATGTGAACATATTTGTGAAAACACCAAAATGTTCACAAATGTGGTACTTACAAAACCACGTACCTAACTGTACGACACATCCAAAAAAACAAAACTACAGGAAACATAAAAGCTTTTATATGCTACATATGTACCTTTTTTTATTTGAATACGTTATGTACTTACAACCACGTAAACAAAGTTTAACCGCCTTTTTTTTACCAATGCTTGCTAAATTAAAGTTACCTTCAAACTAAAAATAAAGTTGCGGGGTTTCATGTGTTCAACCACTAATAAAAACAATATCCTACGTAGGTTTCCATTATTTTAAGTGATATAAGTGGAAGCATGATTTTGGTAAATATGTAGAACGGGCAGATGTCATGAGGAGATCTTTACAGCTCCGCCTATTCAGAAATTAGCTAGTATAATAGAAAAAAATTAATTTAATTTGCCTCTATATTTTGATAAAAATATGTATTATTTCATTTTTTTAATCCACATCTAAAAAAAATTCCCCACAAGCTTTTCCCTGTGGAATTTTCTCTAGAGAAATAATATTCACGGTTTTTATAAATATAATATTTTTTTATGCATATTAAGCGGCGGAGAAAATCTAAAGATTTTGTGGCGGTAAAGATAAAGGTTAATTGTGTAATTCTCAACACGATTTGAAAGTTAAATGAAATCAATATCGTTGAAGTATTAACGCCCGTTGTAAGACTTTTCAAAGGCAGTATATCATGCACCATCAGGCAAGGTAAGATAGGGTGACAAAGAGGAGACTATGTATGATGCGAATGAAACAGTGGGCTAGAAGGGATGAAGCAGAAGCACTCGATTGCCAGACTGGCCGCTTTGGACGAAGCTAAAGAAGCAAGCAACAAGCTTTGTTAATGATAAGCTATGATTGACTACAGAAAGCCGTACCCGTCGGATATAAAGACAGTGTACCTCCCAAAGACTCCTAACAAGAGATAAGATTTCGCCTCAAACATAAAAGATACGAATGGTACAAAAAATCCTTTTAGGTGACCTACTTTCAACTGGGTATACGAAAATTTTGTGATGTGTAATGTGTATTAGATATGGTTGTACTACGGGAAAAAAACCCAAGTGAAGAAAAAGAAAGAAAGAAAGAAAGAAAGATAAACCTTTGGCTTTCTCTTTGGATACATATACCCATGTAGAGCCTTTGCATTTTATCGGCAAAATGCTGTATCTTTCAGGGAAGAATCTTGTCACAGGCAAAGCATCTGAAAGATCCAGAAGGAGCAAAGCATCTGAAAGCAGAGGGATGATAAAGCAGTAACGCAGTTTCCTAGTTTGGGAAGTCAGGCTCAAACTTCTGGATTTTGAACAAGGAATGTCACTGGACCTTCTCAGATCCATGCTCGTAATAGGCTATTTCGTGCGTCACAAGTACACATAAAAACTTGAGGAAATCCAAAGCCCCAAGCTTGACCATATGTACCCCGGATAAGGTTCATTAACGGATAATTGCACCATGAAGAAGGGGGCCAAGCTTTCCAAATTAGCTATGAGTCTACTATTTATAAATATTCCATATATATATCTACCCGGATACTACGTACGAAGAGCCCCAGCTAGATAAAGCTATATACGAAGAGATCAAAGCAAATCCCAGATAATAATCAATCTGAAGATAAAGATCTAACCCTCCCAAAAAACACTTCACTTCTTTAAGAAAATGAGAAGAAAACAGAAACGAAAAACAGAAGTCCAATTTGAAGCGAAGAAAAAAAAAAAAAAAAAAAAAGCAGCGCGAGCGACAAAGTAAAGTGGGATGGAACCTGGAGCTGGCGAATTCATAGAGCTTGCCGCGGGGGGAGAAGACGATGAGAGCGAGCTCGGCGTCGCAAAGGACGGAGAGCTCGAAGGCCTTCTTGAAGAGGCCACTGCGGCGCTTGGAGAAGGTAACCTGCCGGCTGGTGGCGTTCTCTATCCTCTTCATCTGTGTCTTCCCCCTCACCATTTTTTTCCTTCTTTACTTCTTTTCTTCTTCTCCTCCAATTCCTCAAGTCCTTCCCTTTCTATCTCTAGCTAAGTTTGTAGCTGAGGGAAAAAGAGATGACAGAACATGGAACTGTTCAAGTCCTTCCCCTCACTCACCCTTTTCTAACTACCCCACCCCGCTTGGAAACTTGCTAAAAACAGGTTAAAGATCAGAAGACAGAAAAATAAAAATAAAGGTTATAAACTCTATTTAACTGGGGTTTTAGATTATAATAATTTGTCTTTCATTGACGTAGTTTGATTGGTCAAATTTTTTATTTTTATCATAACCTAATTTTTATTTTTTTTATTAATAAAAGTAGATTTGAGCATATGACAATAATATAATACACATGAGCTTAAGCTAAAATTATTTTTTCGTGAAATTTATCAACCCCCAAAATTACAAGCAGATCACTCCCCGGAGAGTGAAATATGCAAAGTTGTATATTGGGGAATCAAACTGACCCTTTATTTTGGCTCACATTCCTAATCCGGGGGCTACCATAATATCCAAAAAGAAATTACGAAAAAAAAAGATAAGATAAGAAATAAAGTGGATGGCAATTTTTTTATGGCAAAAAAAAGGGGGGGAATTCCTGCATGTGGCAAAGAATAGAAAAAAGAAGGAACTTTTTCTTATTAGTGGCGATATACGTGCATCCATCTATTAATTATAATGATTACAACCGGGTGAGATGGTTTTTTTAATAATAAATCCAAGCAAGTCGGTAAACTTGGCAGGTGGGCAACCTTCCGTACGAGGCGGACAGGATTGTTCATGGGAGTCTGCCGACGTGGCAGGGGCCACTCCAGTGTGAATGGGCCAAAACGCGAACACGTTCACGACAAAAACATGTTCACGTGGGCGGGGCCCACCCCAAGGGACCGCCTTCCCTCCCTCTCGAGGTGGTCCAGTCTCTGAGTCTCCCCCGCCGCTGCAGTTGTGATTGATTCCTCTCCATCCTTCCCGGTGTTTTTTGTATAATAATTGGCTGGAGCTTTGGGGGGAAAATGAACGAAATTAGAAATTTGTATAATAATTGCTATATTGTTGGCCGGGTTAAAAGGGCGACGAGCTTTTTTATGCAAAATAATTGTATAATATTTGTTGATACCATTAGTAGCAAATCCTTAACAGGTGCAATCTGTGTACATAAATCTTGCTCGATGTGCACTTTGACTTTGTTAAACCATTTGAACGTGCAGGGAAAGTCGATAAGTGCTTCCCAAACGCTGCTACTTGTGCTGATTCTCAGCTAATGATCTCTAACTTTGAAATATCAAACCAAATGTATTTGGGGGTTCAACAATATTACAGATGCTCTGTCACTATAATTTTCCTGATAACTGGCTAAGCTTAATTAGTAATGTGTAGATAAAAAACACCTAATTAGCTGATGTAGGTTTGGGCTATATTTGTTCAATGACCACGTGGCTACAATTATGGTACGTGAAAAGTGGCCTAGAACCAACGAGGCGTTAGTCAGTTAAATATCATCGCGGCCAAGCCGGCATTAGCTCGGTTTTGATGCATGGGACCACCTACGCGTACAAATCCAAAGACCTATTTTGCCACGAGATTAAATAAAACAATTTTATTTTAATTTAATAAAGTAAAATAACGCACGTTTTGCTTTCCATAGATGTTGATGGATGAAAACTGCTATAAAATAAGACGTGAGGGGGACCTATTCCTGTCAACGTGGTTCACCTTGGCCACTGTTGGCCTGCTGCAAATTGCAAATCCATGGTCGGTGCGTTTCAGCCTCGTTTATGAATTCCAGGTTTAAACAATTTTGATTGATATAAATATTCATCGAACTGTTCTGTCTACCCCAGGTATTTGCCCAGACACAATTGCCTATACAACTTGCCTGCCCAAGAACATACATACACTCCTACCCACAGATGCTGCTCTTCCCCCCCCGCCCCCGGCGGCTATAGATACTACTCTACTAAGAACTAAAAGTTAGGCTCAGACGAAAATAGAAAATTAGACCGAATAAAACACAACAAATAAAAAATAAATAAATTATTATAATTTATCTTTAAAAATAAAATTTTCCTCACAGATAATATATTATTTTATTATAATTTATCTTATTATTTAATTAAAATTTCACTCTAAAATTATATTATATTTTTACGATAGCCGTGCATAGCACGGTATCTTGCCTAGTTATTCCTCATCCATGATCATTGTACTTTAAAAATTAAAACCCAAAAATTTTCAAATGAATATAGTTGAAACGAATAGCTGACACGTAGCACTCGAGTCATTTATCTATATTAATTTTTTCTTCCAATAAACAAGAAGTATTAGCTATAAAGAACCGAAGAAGTGAATATTTCCCTCTTATTATTATAAAATAGACAAGTGATAATATTCTCTAAAGTATTAGAGCTAACATATTTGTACACTAGTAGGAAGCCTGAATTTTATCACGAAGAAAAGGTGACAAAAGGAGTGTTTCGTTACTAAGTAAAATTAGTCACGAAATCCATTCACTGACTGATAGAACCGTGACATAATTGTTTGTCACGATAAACGTAATTAATATTTGTCACGACAATTCGTGACAAATACCGCTATTAACTGTAACGAATAAAAGTGATTAATGTACCTGACAATAATTTGTCACGAACAATAGTGACAATTTTTGTGATTTATCATCATAAAATTTTGCCACGCATAATTGTGACAAATTCGTGACAATTTCTATGACCTTGAAGCAAAAAAAAACACCTTCAACATTTGCAAAACGAACAACAAAATTCGAGATGGATTTAGCTGCAAATTCAAATACATTTCATACAGGCTAATTTAACATTTTTTTCCAAATAATTGACAAGATAAAATTATGCAGGCAATGGCCAATAACTTATAAAGCTTCAAATATACCATCTATATCCAATTAAAATGAACAAGATACAATGTTTAGACAACGTAACCCACAGATTGAGATGCACATTAAACGAAAATCAAAATAAATGCGTCACATATATTTCACAGCAAAAAATTATGCAGTTTTGTCAGAAAGGAGAGTTTCATTGATCAAATTGGACCTAAGGCAAAGTATATCAAGGGCATCCAGATTGCTTAATGTGTTTGGTGGACCTGGTCCAGTTAAACCAACACCTCACCTCTTACACGATTTTAATTTGTATTGCAGATATCACCAACCCAAGTAGGTGGACAACATAGAGAATTTCCCAGAGTTCCTGTTTAATTCCTTCCATGCTTCCTTATCATTTTGCGGGTCGGATGCAACGAATGGAATGAGAGATGCAAGCAGGAGCAGTGGAAGCATTGGCGGCAAGCAAAAGTTAAATGATGGTATGAGCATAGTGAATAGAGGGATGTAAAAGGGTATTATTGTCATTACAGGTCTTTAAATGGGTTGGGCTGACGGGAAGTAACAGGGCCTAGGCTTGGGCTAGGGATAAAGACAGAGGAATTGGATTATAATGAGTTAGTTGTTGATAAATAAAACTTTTGTTTTTCTTTGTTTGTTTGTTTCCATTTCTTTTCCGACTTGTTCGGAATAACACAAGCCGAGAAGGGTTAGAATGGCAGTTCCTGCTCCTTGGGAGGTACCAAATAAATGACTACCGGAATCGGGGTTTTGGGCATAAAGATTCCACTGGCCTGTAAAAAGTGGGGTCAACCCTTGGGGATACGGTAATACATCTAAGAAATTATTCCATCGGACGTACTCCCCCCTCGATCCTGGAATGGTGACATGCACTAAATGCCATGTCCAAGCCAAAGAACTTACTCCAAAAAGTCCTGACAAATGATGATTGAGACGAGATTCCGCATTTTTGAACCTGATTAAGAATAGTATCTGTGGCTACTGCTGTTTTTCCAGTCTGTCTGTCCCCAATAATTAATTCTCGCTGGCCGCGTCCTATAGGGATCATCGAATCAATAGCAATAAGACCTGTTTGAAGAGGCTCATATACGGAACGTCTTGAAATAATGCCCGGAGCGGGAGATTCAATTAACCGAGATTCAGAAGCAAAAATTTCTTGTATTTGTGGAAAAGCTAGAGTTTCAAAAGCGAAGCTCTTTGGTAAGTGCCATTCGAAATATTCGAAAATCGAATTTTTTTTGGATGCCTTCTTTTGGTTCCCAGCTCTAATTGATTCTCAGTTATTCCAATCTTTAGTGCTTTTGGTGTTTTCATGGCGTCGGCAAAGCAGAGCTCTCGACAAAGCAAGGAAAAAGATGCTATCACCGGTGTTGGTGAGGAGGAACCTACCAATATAGTATCAGAGTAAGGCGAGGGAGCTACAAATCTTCCATCCATTTATGACGAATTATCTCAAATTAGACAGGTTCAAGATCATCTCATTACTGCTGTTACTGATATATCTGCTAAATTTGAAATGTTATTGCAATTAAGATTTGAGGCTATCGGGAATAGGGTGAATTTGGAGAATCGTGAGGGAATTGAGACGTCGCACATTAGGGTTCCTGTATTTGGGTTGGATACAAATGATCAACTGCAGTGCAATAGGAGAAATTTCCAAGGGGAAGAGTAGGCGGTGTTTTCTGATGGTCGACTTGAACAGGGACTACCGAGAATGAAGAGATCGGCCATGTCCTCTGGTGGAAGACCTCAGCAATGTCCAAGATCTGGTGTGGAACGTGTTCGACGGAATGTCCAGGAGGGATTCAATCAAGCTGTTCCAAATGAGGACTACTTGAAGGGATCCAAAATCAGTTTCCCAAGTTCGATGGTTCAATGGATCCAATTTCTTGGTTCAGTCGAGCAAAAAAATTCTTCAAGTTGCATAACATCTATGAAGGTTTACAAGTGGAATTAGCAAGTTTCCATTTGGAGGATGACGCCCAAATTTGGTTCGACATGCTACAACAGCATCAGTTAATCTCTTCGTGGGCACAATTGAAAGACACCATGAACTTTCAGTTTGGACCTTCGGATTATGACGATTTCTATGGAGACCTCACTCTGCTAATTCAAGATTCTTTAGTTCAGGATAATATAGTTCGATTTAATAGATTGGCAACAAGGACTGGTAATATGACGAAAAGACAAAGGATCAGCAACTTTACCTGTGGTCTTAATCCCCAATTGCGAATGGAGGTGAAGGCAAGGAAACCTGAAACACTCTTGGACGCACAAGGCCTTGCTAGGCATTTGGAACACCACGGAAATCAAAAATCACCTACAGTTGCAAAACAAACAAGAGGATACTATGAACACAGATTAGGTGCAGCTAAAAGGGATAACAGTGAGGAACTTAGCAAAAGTGCGACAACTGAAGCAGCGAATTCTAAAGTGTAGGGGTCAAATGCCGGAAGAAAATTTAGTATCAAGCAGTTACAAGAAAGAAAAGAGGCTGGTTTATGTTTCAAATGTGATAAAAAATTCTTTCCGGGACACAAATGTAAGAGATTGTTCACCATTGAAGCAATGAGGGATGAGGATGAATCAGAACAAGAAGACAGTGAGCAGGAAGGGAATTCCATGACTCGGACAATCTCCTTTAATGCATTGACTAGTGCATCGACTACTAACACTATGAGGCTGTTAGGGAGAGTGAGAAGACATCAAGTAACAGTGTTAATTGATTCAGGGAGCTCACACAATTTTGTGAATGCCAAGTTGATCAACAAATTGAAGTTATCGGTGGAAACAAACAAGAAAATAAAGGTTCAGATTGCCGATGGAGAGAAGCTGAATTGTGGGGGCAAGTGTGAGGGTGTTGAACTTGAGCTTCCAATGATTGAAGACTTTGGGATCAATACTTTAGAACTTTGAATCACTCACCATGTCATTTTAGGAAAAAAGGAGAACAATAGAGTTGCAAGGGCATCTTGTTCCCCCAAATCAGTTATGTGATAAGAAACAGCTATCTCATTCGTTCAAGAAAAGGAAACAAGGGTTATTGATGTATTTATAAGTGGTTGAGGGGCGTGGTCTACAGCAGTATAAATCATCTATATCAAGATCACAAGAGGACCAACTGAACAAGGTATTACAAGCATTTGAAACAGTTTTTCCTGTACCAAAGTGTCTACCCCCAAGACGAATTCATGACCATCATGTGAAGCTGAAAGAAAGAACACTACCAATCGCAGTCAAGCCTTATAGATATCCCTATTTTCAAAAGAATGAAATAAAGAGACAAGTAAATGAGCTACTTGAGGCCGGGATTGTAACGACCCGCCCTAACTGAGCCCGGGTGTTACTGAGAAATGAATCATAACATGGCAAATAAATCTAAAAATTTATTAATCATAAAATAATAAATCATATTATGATAGCATGCATTAAAATAAAGAAATAAATTAACTACTTAAGCAAATATTCCACAATCTTGGACCGTTTTCCGTAGCCACACTTATAACTCAAAAGAGTAAAAAGGAAGTCTAATTTATTATCAATTCACCAAACCTACTTTGG
>JAVDBV010060044.1:0-14323 GCA_032619315.1 Piper longum
GGCGGGTGATATGGAAGGTGTGAGGGCGTAAGCGTTGTATGTATGTATGTATGATTATGATTATGAGCCGTGCATGTGAGCCGGCATTTGTTAAGTATGTTTGCTTACTGCCTGGTGTGAGGCAATTCTTGAAGTTTCATATGTTTTCGTGGGTAATGGAATACCCACTTGCCAGTTTCTATTAGTTATTTTTCGGACCAGTAACATTCGTTACTGACGGTTTTCTTATAATATATGTAGGTCTCTCAAATCCTGTATCGACTTCGGCGAAAGGACAGATAAATCCTACACACACTTGAGCTCAACATAAGATTTTCTTTCTTGCATTTATTTATATTTGATGTATTTTGATTTTTATTTAACAATGTCTTCCATTCTCATGACACCAAGAGGGTTATTTCGATCTAATTTATGGATCGAGTCTCACTGACTAATAATATTAAACATGTCTCGACTCGATCGTAATATTTCTGATTCGGTTCTTAAGTGAACCGAAATCGGGGTGTTACACTAATAGTACTTGGCCTTAGCACTCAGAGCTAGGAGTTATACGGAGGATGTTGAGAGCTTTAGTATAATGGAATTCCCAAGCTTGGGATAGGATGAAAATGCCAAGGCATAAGACAAGTTAAAATGGGACGTTGTTGAAGCCAAGGCTTACGACTCATGATTAGTGCTCTTATGAGTGATTCTATTATAGAAAAATATATAATTGATTTTATTTAACATAAGAGTCATCTCTCATATGCCAGTTTAATTATTTAGACATTTTTAGATTAGTAACACTCGTTATTAACCTTTTCGTATTATACATGTAGGCAAGAACTTGAATTACTAAGCATTATTGGGACCATGGAAGAGCAACAATGCAACATGCACGGATGTACCTATCGAGATGGAGTGAAAATGTGATGTGGTGAACTCTTATAAACTGTGGTGAATAAATGTTATAATATCTTATTGCAGGAAATGTTTATGTGAAATCATGAAATGATGTACATTTGATAAGTATTAGAATTGAGCAGGCTGAGCAAATGGAGTCAAGACCTGACTCAGAAAGAAGATAAAAAATATTATAATGTGAATGTTGTGTGAAAAGTACAATGTTTTGGTAATGTTTTGTGTTTTTTTTTTATCGTTACATAGAGGGTAGTCCCTATTGCACTTTTAGAGAAGACTTTGTCTATTTTGTTTTTAATATTATTGCATATCATAGCATTTATTTAGAACAACATTAGAGCTTATACATCACATTCATACATTGAATGGTAGCATCACCATTTTGACATGCCGAGGGGACATCCAGATTGTGCTAACTAAATTAAGTAGATTAACGAATAATTCGGTCACCCATAATATTTTCGGTTCGTTTCGAGAGTGAGCCAGATTGGGGTAACAAAATTTTAATATTTTCTATCTTAAATGACTAAAATTTGAAATTTATATTAGTATAGCCAAATCTCTAATTTTTATTTCACATATAGCCAATTCATATATTTTAAGAATATTTAACTCTTAATTTTTATTTTATTGATATAAATACCCTTAATCCAACTTTAAATGTTTTCAAACATATTTTTTTGTGTTTTATATAATGAATGATATTTTATATCTTTTTTAAAATTTTCAGAATAAAAACATATTCGATGAAACAAACGTTTTAATTTTTAATAAAATGTGATAGTTTCAAATTAAAATTTTAAACATACAAAAATATAATGTTTTTATTTACTTTTTCTTTTTGATGGCCTAAAATATAATATCTTTTTTACTGTCCAAAATTCAATATAAAATAGGTTTTACTTTTTATCTCATCAATAATGTATTTTTATATTCTATTTAATATTTATTAGTTAATATTTTATTTTTATAGATAAAGTTAGTTAAAAAGTTATAACTTTTATCTATGTATTAGTAAAAATAAATCTTATGGGTATTTTTGTCATTATTTAAAAATGATAAAATTTGATCATAACTTAAACGAAAATTTTAAAATTGGTTATTTTTTATATAATTTTGTAAACTTAGCCATTTTTTAAAGAAAATTTTAAAATGTAGTTATTTATAATATTTTCCACAAAAAGGGAGTCAGCCTAAGGGCGCCCATCTTATACGATCACGAATGGGATAGAGTTGGTAGTGAATGAAAGGTTTGTGGGGAATCCCAAAAGCGAGGGTTAGTTGGTGCTATGATAGGAGTGTGCGGAGGAGAAAGGCAATCAACCTTCTCTTTTGTTAGCGGGGTTGTGGATGGGGTGAAGTAAAGTAATGGGTTTAATTAAAAATGATTAATCAAAGCTGAAAATTAAAATTCTAGTATATATTGGATGTGGGCTAACTATTTGATAAATCTTACATTACACACAGGTTAAGAAAATTTTGGTTACATGGTTTTGAATTCGGTCTTATGCTATTTGTAATGATTTGTCTTTGTAATGATTTGTCTGTTCAAAATAGTTAACCCAAACAAAAAATCTATAGATCATATCCATTAATACTAGATCCGGCCCTATTAAATATTTAATGTGGAAATATTTATTTAAAATGATCTTTCATTCTATCTACCTTAAGGGCCATGTGGTTGACATAAAAATAACGTAAATGAAAGAAATTCATATAAAATAGAAATGTAATGAGACGAAATGGTACAAAAATTTTAAAATTTCTATCAAATATTTGGATAGTAGAAAAGTAAGGTGACAATGAAATATTCTTTCTCATGTGCATGAACATGTGTCTAACAAAATTTCCCTTAATTTATTTTATTTTTCATGAAAAAATTTTAATTTCCAAAATTTGTACATAAACTAATTATGATTGAGATTTTCTTTTGACAAAATTTTAAGAAATCTAAACATAAAAAAATTGTGACCTCTAAATTTGACCGCTAAATGTACATTTCTTTCATATAATTTTAGGAAGTCCAACTTCGAAATTTTTATGACAAAAAATAAATTTGAATTTGGTGGAACTGTCATGGACTTAGTTCAACTTGGCTCGACATGAAATGAATTCAATAAAATAAGAAAGAAACATGAATATTTATATTTCAAGCTACTCAAGCTTGACTCATAAAAATATTGCATTGCATTGAACTGAGCTTGAACTAATTAGTTTAAAAATAAACTGAAGAGATCACGGTGATGTTCGGGCTTTTTACAAACCTATCATATAATAAAAAACCAAGAACCTTCATAAAGCAAGACTTTCATCTATCTTTCTTTTGGAAACTAAACAAAGAGCTACAATATTGTATAGTGATTTAATAATAGGAAAACGAATCTAAATAAATTATTTATTTTGTTAAGGACTATAAAGACCGGGCCGGGAACAAAGAGGTAGAGTTTTGCTTCCGTTGCTTAAAAAAAAAAAAAGAGTTTTGCGTCCGTTTAATTTGCCGTCTCACTTAGTAGATCAATCAAACCAGCTCGGCAAATTGTTTCCTTTCATTCCACGCGCCGCGAAGTTTCCTTCCCCATTTTGTATTCGTCCTTTCCCATCTGTCACGCTTTACAACCAAGTCTGTTATTATTTTTGTTCAAAAAAATAAAACAAAGTGATAACAGCTCAAAAGAAAAAGGTGCACACATGGCTTTCGAGGCAACTGTCTTAATATTACTATTTACTCTTACACATCAAGTTTAGCTTTGAAATTTAAATTTCAAGTATGAGCTTTATATACATAAACTATAGTTTATATATATAGATAAATAATAATTTGTCTTAAGATACATCTTACATCTATGAAGACCCAATCAAGAAAGACCAAATCATTCTTTTTTAAATATTATTAGTGATAATTTTGAAATTTCAGTGATAAATAAGTGTCCATACATATCTAATTACTTGTTGAGTCTTACAATTAATATTGGGTATATGATCAAATAACTAATTATTTTTTATATAGGTTATTATATAAGTTATAGCTTCTATTTTGAACAATTTAACAGGTACCACTGTTCAAAATTTATATAGGTTCATATAAAAATTAATAATTAGCATACACATAAATTATTAAATTAATAAACTATATTTAATCATTTCATCTTAATTAATAAAATAACTACAATAAAAATTAATTTTAAAATATCTTCAAGCTACTGTACTTTTTAAAAGTATAAAATAAATTATACTAATATTGAAAAAAAGTTAACATCCTAACCATGCACTCAATTTTTTTTTATACGTATGTCTCGGTGAAACCTCTAACGTTAAAGATCTAGCTTATATAAGCTTAAGAGATATAACTCGTCATAATTTTTTTCGGTTTGAAAACGTTGTGATAAATTTTACTTTTTTAAAGAAAAAGCGTGATTAGCATGCCAATCAATGACCCTAGGAGGCACCATGAGACATAGCCTTTGCATATTCATGCCCCTTAATCCTCTCAAAAATCGATCTTCTGAGCCCACTATTTTTCAAATCTGTTTTTTTTTTAATTGAATGGAACGGGACCACTGGACGATTAAGATCCGCTTGACGAGTTTAAGATAAGCTTTTGTAGGCATATAATAAATGACCTATTATGGGGAACATCATTTTAATTTTGGACTATTTAATAAACTAATAAATTGATTTTTCCTAAATTACAACCACAACCAAATGAATAAACCAATTACTAATAACTTAGGCAGATAACAACACTTTGCATCAAACAGCTACTAAATAGAAAAAAAATCTCAAAGTCAGAATCTATGAATTCCGAACGCGGAGTACAACTGACAACTGCCGGTGCGCCGATGCACACGTGACGGTCGTGGGACACGCGTAGCGATTCCATTGGGTAATGTAGTGAAAAGCTTCAAAGTTGACGTCACTTGGCAAAGGGCGTTGGGGAAAGGCGAGAAATGGCTTTCCCTCCGTCTTTCATATAAGGGCTGGGGGCAGCTAAGTGATTAACCAAACCAAACCAACAAAAGAGCTTCCAACGAAAGAGTGAGAGAGTGCTAGAGGGAGTGATTCTTGTTCTTCTTTGCATTCTTACAGTGGTTTTTGATCGTCTTCTTCCCCTTCCCTCCCTTTGATCATCCCGCTTCTTGGAATCCCTTTCTGTCTTTGCTTGTCTTTCTCTTGAAACTCGTGGTTTTTTGTATAAAAATTTCTTGGGTTTGTTTCCTCTTTTTTGTGGAGAAAAAAAGAAGGCGAACTTTGAGAGGGTTTTAAAGAGGTCAGGTGATTCAGATCAGAGATCCAGCTTTTTTTTATTTGTTGGATTTTTACCCTTTTTTTCAAATTTATTTTCATCAGCCAAGAGGGTCGTGTTTGTCTCTCCCTCTAGTCTCTTTTTTTTCTTTCAGATTTTTAGCAGAAAGAGTAGTATCAAACTTTTCAATTTCACGATTCTACTCTTGATCTCTTAATTGTAGGAAAAGTAATCCTCTGTATTTATTTATCAGAATTCCCCAACCTGTTCTTTGCTCTTTTGATTAAGAAACAGGCCCTGGGCTAGCTTTCTCAATTTTTAGCACTTTTTTGCTTTGCTTTGAGCATCATAACAATGACTACGGCTGTGGATGTTTACAGTAGTAACAGCAGGAGGCCTGGAACCTCAGATCCCTTTAGAGAGGGTGAGCTCATGATAGCACTGCAACCTTTTATCAAAGGTGCTCCTTATCATCCCTCCCCCACCCCTTCTTCCTCCTTTTCATCTTCTTCTCCCCATACCTCTTCTTTCCCTGCTCTAGGGCCCTGCTCCTCATCCTCACCCCACATGGACTTCCAATTCTACACCCAACCAAGCCCACTCGGTCTCAACCACCTTAGCCCGGCCCAAATCCAACAGATCCAGACCCAGCTCAACTACCACAACCAACACCAGCATCACATGGCGCTGAACACCGCCGCCGTCGGCCAGAGTCAGTGGCTTGACCACCGCCTCCGCCCGCAGCCGGTGCCGATGAAGCGGACGGCGGCGGCTGCGGGGAAGCCGACCAAGCTCTACCGAGGCGTCCGGCAGCGGCACTGGGGCAAGTGGGTGGCGGAGATCCGCCTCCCCAAGAACCGGACCCGCCTCTGGCTCGGCACGTTCGACACCGCCGAGGAGGCCGCCTTCGCTTACGACAACGCCGCCTACAAGCTCCGCGGCGACTTGGCCCGCCTCAACTTTCCCCTCCGCCGCCACCACGCCACCGCCGCCTACCTACCGCTACAGTCCGCCGTTGACGCGAAGCTGCAGGCCATATGCCGTGGCCTGGCCGCGTCCGACGCCGGGGCGGCGGCTGTCGCGGACTCGGAGTCGGCTGGGCCGGCGGTGATGGAGGAAGGGAGCAGCAGCAGCTCGGAGGAGTCGGCCGGGTCTTCACCGTTGTCGGTGATCAAGTTTGCGGACTTCGCTGAGCCGTGGGATGACTGCGTGGGCTTGAATCTTCAGAAGTTCCCATCGGTGGAGATTGATTGGGAGTCCATTCTCTCTTGAAGATGATTTATCTATGTAGATTATTCCGTTCCTAGTCGTTGTACTTAGTGTTCTTTGTTTTTCTTTGTTATGTTGTTGGATCTTAATCCCTTCTATTTGATAAGGGATTGGGTGAAGATGATCTCCATGGCCTCTGCAATGAGAATTTTTTGGCTGTTGTAGGGCTTAATGCTTTGGAGATTTATAGTCTATTTGTAGATTTTTTGTTTATGGTGTGTTATGTTGGTCTAGTTAAATTATATTGTCTAATGCTATCCCATATTGTTGTGCTAGTTTTTCTGCACAGCTTGGGTGGAGCTAGCTACGAGTAGGATTTCTATGTTTCGTTTTTGTTTAACATCACTGCTCTGCATAGTGTTTAATCTTTGTTCTTATCGGATTAAGTCTTTCTCAGTTGATTTTCATTATGATCAATAACCATCTTCTAATTTCTATCCGAAAATCTACTGTTGCAGTTTTGAACTTTTAACATGTCCATCTTGTTGTCGTCTCTTCTTTGATATATTTTGCTTGATTCAGAACTACAGTATCGGTGGCATCATCTTATCTTTATGTGAAATTGCAGATCTGCAGCTAGTGTCAACGTGTTCCATGCTCGATCTGCAATAATTTAATCTTTGTTAAACACAAAAATTCAATAATTTCTACTCTACATGGATATTACAGTACCATTATTTTTAAGCACCGAAGTTACCCTATTCTATTGGAGCCAAGAAAGCCAAATGCGCTGTAGGCGACGGAGTTCAATCGTCAATATTATCTGTTCAAGAGCCTTTTGAGCTGAGATCACCGTAGTTTTATTATATCGGACACTTTTTAATGTAATACATAGTTTTCAAATTTCATTATTTTTATTCATAACAAAAACACTTATTACAGAAATTTTTTTTTCCA
Organism: Piper longum; assembly: GCA_032619315.1. NCBI lineage: Eukaryota > Viridiplantae > Streptophyta > Magnoliopsida > Piperales > Piperaceae > Piper > Piper longum. Next base: position 7,310 of record JAVDBV010060044.1, read on the forward strand.
AACAACAATTATTACAGAGTTGCTTAATACGTTACGTAAAAGACACCTTTTTATGACATCCAACCAGAAGCCTTTCAGAAAGTGGATAGAGATGCCATTATGCCTGGCTTGAAAGCCGCAGCCATTTACCCTTTCCTTAGTTTGTAATGCAAGAAAAGCTAAAGCAATCCTTACTAACAGAGCTCCGCAACGACTCCACTTTATTGCCACTTATTTGTTCCATAGATGCATGACTCGGGGATCGGCTAATTTAAATTGGATCTGTTGTGTGCCGATCAGATTTTGAGATCGAATCGGTCGGCCCCAAATCAGCCTCGAAATCGGCCGATTCAGCCCGATTTCGATCGATTTAAATTGAAATCAAAATTGGGCTAAATCGGCAAAAATTGGTTTTTTTAAAAAAAAAATTACTAAAATACCTTAGATATAATATTTAGTAAATTAATTTAATAAGGGTAAAATAGTAATTTTACTTTTAAAAACCTAAAAATCGAGCGATCCGCCGTCTGCCGTCGTGATTCCGCCGCCACCGCGCTTGCTCGACCTCAGCTTCGACGCGTCTCGACCTCGCCTCTGACGTGCGGCCGGCCGACAGCACTCTGGACCGTTTTCGCCAACAGCCCGGTCGACATCTTCCGCCGACAGCCTGGCCGTCCGTTCACTGTTTGTGAATTTTTTTTTTAATTTCAGACGTCGATTGATACTAATTTGGGGTTAATTAATATTTAATTGGGCTGATTAATATTTAATTAGATGAATTTTTAAAAAAAAATTTAGACGTTAGTTGATGCTAATTTAGGATTAATTGATGTTTAGTTGATATTAATACTAATTGATATTTAATGTCATGCTGATTGATGTTTAATTGGATGAATTTTTTTTTAAAATTTCATACGTCAATTGATGCTAATTTAGGGTTAATTGATGTTTAATTGATGTTTAATGCTAATTAATAATTAATATCATACTAATTGATGTTTAATTGGACTGATCAATGTTTAATTGGATAAAAAGATTTTTTTTAAATTTCAGACGTTAATTGATGCTAATTTAGGGTTAATTGATGTTTAATGGATGAAAAGATTTTTGTTATGAGTTGTCAAATTTTTTTATAAAACCTATTCGGATCGATTCCGATTCCGATTCAGATTGAGACCGATTCATGACCGATTCAAAAAAACCGATTTTTGGCCGATTCAGTCCGATTCCGATTCCTATTTTGATTCTTTGGAAAACCGATTCTGATTCTGATTCCGATTCTGATTCCGATTCATGCAACCATGATTTGTTCAACCACATTTCAATTGTATTAATGGATATATAATTATTTTTTTCATTACAATTTTTTTAATTTAAATCAAGATTTTTGTGCTTCGCAACACCCGGATGCATCTGTGGTTGGCTACATCAATATAATAAATATATAAGCACAACGTTATTATTATGTCCGAATGCATAAAGCTAGTAGATGGCATTCTCCCTCGACGTTGTTTAAAAGGAATGAGGTTATTGAATGAGAATATCTATTTTTGGGTAGGGGGGGGGTGGGTGGAACTCACGTTTAAATGCTTTGGGAGAAAAGTTGGGAAAACTAAAGGAGGTTTCACTTCATGGATGGTCAATTAAGTACAGTAAACATGCAAAGTGGAAGTAGGCTTAATTATAACGGTTTTGTTGGTAATACCTCGTTTCGGTTCACTTGTGAATAAAATCGAAAATATTATCAGTGACCGAACCGTTCTCTCTTCAGCGTCTCAATATAATGATGTAAATATTCAATGCATAGATAAGATGCTTAGACACTATCATGGTTTTAGATGCATACAATAATATACAATTAGGTTCAAAACAAAATAAATAAGCGAAAAGTTCAAAGAAAATAATTATTTTAAAAATAAAACGGACAATGTCTCCCTTAAAAGTATAATGGGACCACCCTGTTAAGAACAAATAATATATATAATAATAATAGTGGAAAATATATCACAAACATGATAGTTTTTCTCTCAAAATTTCCATTATCGTCATATTGAATCAGGTCTCGACAACATTAGCTTATTCTATTCAAGTCAAATCATAATAATATCACACACATAGATCATCTCATGCAATGAGACATTAAGACATTCATCTACCCCCATTCACAACATTTCATCACATCACATTCTCATTCAACCTTGGTAAGTATATATGTGCAAGTTGTATTGCTACTCCTTTGCAGTCCCGACAATGCTTGATCCTCTAGATTTTCACTTACATATATAATAAAAAAAAGTCGGTAACGAGTGATATTGATCCATATATAACTAATAAACAAACTGGCACAACAGAGCTAATTCTCCTATTAAATAAAAATATGTATATACTTCTTCATAGAATCTCTCTTGAGGGCGCTGATTAGGAGTCATCGACATTGGCTCGAGAGCATCTCATTCTATCTCTTCTCATTCATTGGCAATTTTAAAACTATCCCTTGAGCAGGAAAAGAAAATTTTTTTTCCTTCAGCCCTCTACATCGTCCATATCACTTCTGACCCTCAGCATAGAGATTGAGTATTATCAGGCATGTGCCTTCAGTACCCTTTGAAACCACAAGTCTAGACATGCACTACATTGCAGTACATGTAATCCTCCATACTTCTCATGGTTTGAAGAACTCAAAGGTAGAGCTTGTCAGGATCCCTTAAGAATGGAATGCCCGCTCACTAATCTAGAGTCCACTTCGACTAGCACGCGTCGGCTTTCATAGTGCAGTTGTCTAGAAAACTCGAGAAAACTATATGTATATATGCTTGGTAAGGATTGTAATATAATAGGCTGGAAGGCATCATGATTTAAATCTAAGTTTCTGAAAACAAACTTGAAGGATCTCATCCTCGAAGTTTCCAAAAATTTGTGCAACTAAATGACCCATGTGGAGTGGGATATGATAAATCTACCACTCGACACGTCCGCTTACCTGTCAAAAATAAATCATGATAGAGTAAGGGAGTCAAACTAGAAGCGAATCTTAAATGGACCTGGTAGAAGCTCCAATCATATCCACGCACATAGGCAGTAAGTTCTTACTCCGTACCTACAAATCAAAATTAAAACAAACGCTCGCTATTATGCATTCATACATCCTACATCACACACACATCAAGGCACATAGTACATCTAGGCACACAAATCAATCCTTATCAAACTTTGTTGGCTATGTTGCATTTGATTAACAATACATGCTTAATTTACTTAATTCGTTCTTTAGCATTTATTTTAATACAATTTGTATTACATAATTTATTTTTATTTACAATAAAAATATTTATCATATCATTCACTCAAATCTTAGCCTGTTGTGCTAATAGTTATCATTTTTAAGTAATTAAGTCGAAGCTAATTATACCTCGCGTCGTCGGCAATCAACAACAAATAGAGTTTGTCGCATCGTTCGAGACAAATTTGAAACCTTGCAAGGTCCAAAATTTGATTAGGTTTGGCTGCACTAATTCGGCAAAAATCCGGTGATTTTCAGCAATTTTTAGCCAATCCGGTTTTCTAATAGTTTCCCGTGATTTTCTAATGGCTTTCCGATGATGTCCGGTGGTGGTGGTGAAGGCGGTAGTGGTGGCGATGATCGTCAGCCAGCTGAATGTATTACCATTCTTTTAGAAAAGAAAATAATCAACATTAAAGTATTACAATCAATATTGAATGTGAAAACCTAATGAATAACTAAAGAAACATACATAAAAGCATCCATTTACTTTTGAAATAACAAAATTGTCATAAGGATATTTAATGAGTGACTGATTTACTTAAAGCTCTTTAAGCCTTGTAGCCATATAAGTTCTAAGGCCATACAATTGGTTAATATTCTTTTAAAAAGGAGAATAATTAACTGAAAGGTCTTACAACAAATATTATATGTAAGACGCAATGAACAAAGGAGAGAAGTAGGTATAAGGATACTCATTTATTTTAAAATAATAAAACTTCTATAAGTATATTTAAAATGTGAAAGTTTGGCTTAAAGTTGATTGAACTTTACAACTACATTAACTGTAAGGCCTTTTAGTAGATCACTATTTTTTGAAAAAAAATAGTGTCCAATAATGTGGATATTTTTTATCCTCTATATTAGGAATAGACTCTAATTTTATAAATCGATTTTTATTGAATAAGACACACTATAATCTCTCATATCTTTAACATAGGATTTAATTTTAAATATAAATTTTAACAGAATGAGAGGATAGATTATAATATTTAATTTATTTTTTATGTTATTATATTTTGCTTGGTTGTTGAATCACCTACTTTTTATCGGAGATTGTTAACTTTCTTTCAATTAATAAGAACAGATAGATATGAACGTCATTCAATTATATGATAACAGTAATTTTCTTTATATTTTAAAAATAAATTTCGTGAACACAATCTGAATGGATGATTATGTTTATTTTGATCTATCACCATAAGCTGATAGGGCACTATGCATATGTTTAATACAAGACATCATTTTTGCCTTTGAAAATGTGTACAAAAACTACAATGCATTGTAAGAGTCCAGAAAAAAGAAAAGGGATAAGATTTACCATAGTAAGTGCTACATTCATTTTATTACTGTAAATTACCACAAATTATGAAATTTGATGGATATAATTATAATAAGCAGTTAATCTCCATATTTTATGGTGATTTATACTATCAAAAAGGTTAATGTGGGGAGTTTGACGGTAACAATTGATACAACAAATCTTTTCCCAGACATTAGTGGCTGTCTTCGGCTAAAAATCTCTGATTTTCAACGTGAACCATCCTTCTCCCGTGCCTTCTCTATTGGCACCACTTCGTTGATCCCAAGAGACGCCTTTCACGTTGGGTCAACCGAGCTGGGCCAAAACCAACATGTAAACGAGAGTTGTTCCATCCCCGGCGAGGACCACATCCTTTAAAAAAATTTTCCTGACCAAACAGAAAAGATGGAGAATCCCTCCCCGTATAAGCAAGTCAAGCCCGCCGAATACAACCCAAGTTGTTTGTGTTTGGAATCTCCAAGTGGGAACACTCGGATTGTCTCTTTGCACTTGCCTCCTTGTTTTTTCTTTAGGAAAAAAAAGATGAGGAATTCTAAGGTCTCTGCAACACCGCTTTTGCATCATATTCCTCCCACCGCGCCTTTATTCTTTGATTCGTTTTCCCACCGCCACCAATTCCCCTCACATTGGTCACAAAGGAATTTTATGAGTTATTATTTTGTAACAACTGGGCACAAATATAAATTGATTGATGGCCAAATTTTTTTAAAAAATATTTAATTCAAATTAATAATCTGTAAACATAGGCCTATTAATATACAATGATTTTATTCTAATTGACATTAAATGTATAACTAATTTTAGTGGTTCTAATGTATTCAGACATGGAAGTTTTTCCCATTAATGTTCTTGCAATGTTTATATGCATCATCTCAAGGCATGCATGGAAGCAAAGTAAAACATAAAATAGAAGAGGTGCAAAATTTTTTGGAAACTTTTTTACATATGCCTTTATTTATGTCCACAGTCCACTATATGTACCAAGCATACTGCATATATAAAATTCTAAACAGTAGAATCTTCTTTTTGGCTGAAAAAACAAAAATCCGGAGCACGATCGAGGATAAGATAATTATTATAAAAAATAAAATAAAACTTTGTATTTTTTACTCTTTGATCTTTTGGTGGGTATTTTTAGGCGTCCTTAATATTGATGTACCAATACAACTATAAAACATACATGCATATATGGGTGTATCATTAATTACTATCATTAGACATAGATTGATTAACATCAAAATATTGTCAAAAGTAAAAGAAGCGAAGTTGTCAGATTGAATTATAAATAACGATTATCTTTGGCCCATTTCATGAATGCTCTATTAAACCATCAATTGTAAATTTTCCTTTTTATAACTAGATAATTTTAATTATAATTAATGGATAACTTATAACCATTTTTCATAATTAAATTTGTACCCATTTTTTGCACTAACACTCAGTTAAGAAAATATCACCGAGGTTTCATGTGAAAGTTGATGATTTCGGTTACTTAAAGTTGACGATTTTAAGTGGGTGAAAATCAACTATCAACTACTTCTGATAACCATAACCATCTACTTAAAACAAGAATGTAAATTTTTTGTATAAGTCCCCCCTAAAGAGCCTTCCAACAAGAGGAGGTAATTTCTTTAAACTCTCTCACTTCTCTTTCTTCTTTCTCGTATAAAATCTGAAAACGCTCCCTTATTCTTGGAGCGCTCAAAGAGGGCTCATTTGAAGGGGCTCACAAAAAATGCTCTCAAAAGAATACGCCAAGTCCTTTTTTAGCCCCAAACACCGAGCTTGACACGACCACTCGACGAAAGTGCGTCCAAAGATGTGATAAACTGGCATGGCTAAAAAAATACTTTGACTGGGTGGTAAGCGTTGTAAACCAGAATCTAAGATGTTTGGGAAAGAATCGGAATTGAAATCGGAATCGGTTTTTAAACGAATCGGAATCGATCTGAATCGGCTAAAAATCGGTTGTTTTGAATCGGTCAAGAATTGGTTGGAATTGGTCGGAATCTGAATCTGAATCGGAATCGGTCTAAATCGAAATCAAAAAATTTGCACATTGCATGGCTGAAAAAAAAAAAAATGCATCTAATTAACATCCAATTATACATTAATATATGGTTGCAAAAATCGAAATCGGAATTGGTTCAAATCGATCATATACAAAAATTTAATAAATCATAAATTAGTCTAAATTAGTCCAAATCGGTCCAAATTGTGCGCATTATATTTTATAATATTTTATATATATATTTTTAGATTTTTTTATGATTTATTTAAAATTAATTATTATTTTTTATTCGAGTATGACTCGAGTCAACTTTTAATTATGAAAATGCCACCGGGCTTTAAATCTTTACCCTGATTCCACCACCCACCAACGCGGCCCGCTTCACCCCACCGCCGCCGCCGCCACCGCCGCAGTCGCCGC
>JAVDBV010060046.1:0-12004 GCA_032619315.1 Piper longum
GCCGACGGAGGCGGCGGCTCGCCGAAAAATGGAGAAAACAGGCGCGGCGGCGGCGGTTTGCTAAATCGGGCCGGCCAGGGCGGCGATCGGCGACGCTCTGGTCGGGAAAGGTAGCTGGGAGTTCGAGCGGCTCGAGGCAGCCACTGGACGGCGACGGCGGCGGTCGCCGGCGCCGGAATCGGCCCGCGAATGCATCGCGGCCACGGCGCTTGTGGCAGCGATTTCGGCGTCGTGGCGGCCGAACAGCGGCCGGGGTCGGTCGGGGCGGCAAGGCGACGACATGGTGGGGTGGAGCGGCGCCGGTGGGAGGCCGGGCGGCGCCGACAGCGACGGCGGCGACAACGACATGGAGCGGCGCTAGGGTTTGGACGTGGGAGAGAAAAGGGTCGGGGTAAGGAACATGGTTGGGTGGCAAACTCGTAAATAATACTTGACTCGAATCCGTCTCGAGTCAAATAATTATTTACTCGTAATAAAATCTAAAAACAATCTAGAAAAAATCGGGAAAAATCCCAAAAATAAAATAAACACATAAAAATCAAAATGACATGCTTAACTATCAACCCACCCAAACTACCCGTAACGTGTCCTAACACGGTAAACGGCCTAAAACTAATTCTACGATCAAACTACATAATAAAAAAAAACTGGACTGCATACTCTCATATATTCTGATAACTCATTCTTTTTTTGCTGTATTCATGACGTTATCATCATATACTTGGGTACACATGACCCCTCGTAGCTCATACACGCGAATGGCATCGGCTCAGTACACGTGTTCTGAAACATACTTGACTCGGAAATAACGGTCGAACTGACCGGTTCTAAATATAAAACCCTAACTCGAATCGTGGGTTTTACACGCAGGCTACAATCTTGGCATCAGTAATTGGTCTATAATGGCACTGGTTGGCCTGTGGAAAGCTCCAAATTCGATCTCTTTCACCTGTTTCCTGCTCGAGTCAGGTGCTTAAAGGTGAGATTCAGACAACTTTGACCTTCTTCGGCGATAGATCTCGACTGGGTTGTGTCAGAAGTATTGAGGAGAGTCTAATGGAAGTGAGGGCGTGGCCAGAGGTGGCTTGAGTTGGTAGGATAGAGTGCCCAAAGTTCAAAGGAAATAACCCGCAAAACAGTATCAAATAACCCTTTTGCTTCTCCGGCCACGACAAGGCTCTCCTGCAATGGTGGTCAGCCATATGACGTTGGGGGTGCTTCAAGCTATGCTTCAGTAATCTTAGAGGTTGCCGGAGATGGATCTCTCGCGAGATAATTATAGTTTCTTACAAAATAATACATACTTAAGTTAGCTCCAATTTTTATATATTATTAATTTATTGATTATTTCTATTATTAGAAAAAACTGAATTTAATTTTACATGAGATAAAAATCATTAAGAAATTGATATATTCTATTTAATTAGAAAAATTTTACTCAAGCAAAAATCTTTTACATATTAATACCTACCTAATTAAAATTTTCACTTATTTTTCACATAAAATTAAAATTATTTTTAATGTTTTTATATAACCATTGAATCTAAAAATGATTTTTTGTTAAAATTTAATGTGCATTCCTTATTTTCATTTAAAAATAAAAATATCATATTTTTCATAATTTAATTTGGTATAATATCATTACATAGTATTATTATAATAATATTCAAGAATTATAAATTTTATCATGAATTTATTTAATAACTAGGTAAGATGTTATATGAGATAAATTTTCATTGTATACATAAATCCTTATTAAATAATAAAAGAAATGTTAATACTTAAATATTTTAGATATAGACTATGATTGATTTTATAAATATGTACTATTAGAATAAAAAATTAACTATAATTATTTAATTATTTTATCATATTTTTAAGGCAAGTGAACATATTCTTTTTTGTAAGAAACTAGAAAATAAGATTTGGTGTTCGAACAGGTGATCTTCTACTATGGAAGATATTTTTATTATTATGTTTTTAAAATTATAGTAAGCGAGATTAAAACCCGTGACCATCTCTAGGAAATATTTTCATTATATTGTTAAAATTTTCTTGTATATTGATTAGCTAATTCTCTTACTTTTAATTACAATTCAATATTGAGTTCCGTTTTTATTAGCACTAGTCAAAGACCTGCACGGGTTATATTTTAAACTTATTAATATGTTAAAAATATACAAAATTAATTTAAAAATAGTACTATATTATTTTAAAATAGAAATAATGAATATTTATTTAATTTTAACAAAAAATATAGTTATATACAAGTATTAAAAGTAATTTTAATTTTTATAAGTAAAAAAATTAATAACTAAATAGAATTATTTTTTCAAAGACTTTTCATTTAAAATTATACTTTAAGCTTTTTTAAATATTGCATAACAATATGTAAATAAATAAATAAATATATAATATCTATAAAAATATAAATCATGTATATATTATTAAGTAACAAACTTTAATTTGATAGTATAATTATTAATAAATTAAAATTATAAAATTTTTGAATTTAAGTAGAATTATAATCTAAAGCTTTCCTGATAATAAATAATAAGAATAAGAATTTTAAATTAAATATTAAGGGGCTTTATAAAATTATTGTGTTGTTAGAATTAATTACAATATAAGAAAGGCTGAAACATAATAAGCACGAAAAACCTCTAAAATTTTATTATAAGGTGGTTAAAAAGTAGATGTGCTAAAATACTAGTACTCCTATTGTTCTAAAAGATTGTGTGATGAAAATTAGACTAAATTGTTCTATCAATCCCACTATGCAGGTCACGATCTGGTCCATTTTGGCCTACGAGTTTACATTCATATAATCAATGTATGATGGGCCGACTTTGACAAAATCGTGTATGGGCCTCCACGAAGGGAGAGGTCCCCAAAAAAAAAAAATAAACGGAATAATACATTGAAGAATGGAAAAAATTTATATGAGCTACTATTCATTGTATATCTTATACAAGCTACATATTTAATTTTAACCTTTTTAGTGAGTTTCACAAAATAATATTTATACATGTTAAGAGTAGGGTTTATAAGTAGGAGAGGTTGATATTTTTTTTTGTACATCGTTATAACCTAATTTAAAATTTTCATAAGATGCACAAGTTCATAAATATTTTGAAATTAATTTTTTTTAATTACTTTGATAATTAAGATAATATGATTAAATATATTAGATTGTATTGAAATTTTATAATAATTCTTATTATTTATTTGTCCAATTGCAGGGTTGCTGCCCGTGGGATCATTCTTCACTTCGTGTTGAATAAGAAAGTTCGGCGAGACAAAAGGCACCCTTACCACGTAAAGAAATTGTGCATAGAAAAAGAATAAAAAAAAATGTTGTGAGCGAGGAATAAATACCCAATATTTTACATGATTCCTTAGGGTTCAATTTAATTTGAACCCCTAAATTAGTCTGCAGAGAGATTAGTACTCATAATTTACTATTTATCCTTTTATTTTATATTTATTTTAAATAGTGAATTTTGTCACCTTTAAATAAATTCGCCTTTTATAGTTTCGACTCCAATGCCTTAGCTCGCATTGATCCGAGGTGCCTTCAAATGATTTTCGAAATGACAAAAAGCTAAACTAGACCATTTCGTGTTAGTTCAAGGCAGGTAAATGTTGGACCAAATTGGGTGGACTACACGGGCTTCTAGATAGTTTTGGGTGCGCCAGGATATGGGTGGTGCACGGTGCACAATTCTAATCTAGGTCGTGGATGCGGTTTGGCTTGCGGTCGAAATTCAGGTCAATTCAGATCTAATCAAATCATATGGAAGTAGGATGTGGTCACGTCTTTGGCCGATCAAGTGGACTTTGGCAGTAGGATGTGGTAGGAGACCACCTAGGCTGGCCGTACAGAAGGCCCAAAGTTGGTTACTTGTTGATGTTTTCTCCTGCTAAGCTGCTCCAACAAGTTGCTTCTCTATTTTTTTCGGTGACTACGGACTTCTTCGACAAGGTTTTAAGGAAAGGGTCGATAAAGGGATGCGCAGGCTACAATTTTGGCATCAATAATTGATCTATAATGGTACTGGTTGGCCTATGGAACGCTGCAAATTCGATCTCTTTCACTTGTTTCCTGCTCTAGTTAGGTTTTTCAAGGTGAGATTCCGGTAACTTCGACCTTCTCCGGCTGTAGATCTTGACTGGGTTGTGTCAGAAGTGTTGAGAAGAGTCTAATAGAAGTGGCGGTGTGGCCGGCGATGGCCTGAATTGGTAGGATGGAGGGCCCAAAGTTTGACGGAAATAACCTGCAAAACAGTAAAGAATAACCCCTGTTTCTCCGGCCACAACAAGGCTACCCTACATTGGTGGTCAGTCAGATGATATTGGGGGTACTTCAAACTATGTTCCGGTGATCTCGGGGGTCACTGGTAGTGGGTTCTGGCGAGGCCCATTTTATGCTTAACATTGATCCTATAGCGACCAGCAACTTCGTTGATTTTATGCTTAATACGCGTCGGTGCAGAACTGCCGCCACAATGTGCCTTCCGTATCGCCAGCTTTTTGAAAAGGTCGATGCCATATATACACCCGATATACCCTCAAAATGAATTTTCTTCTTTTCACCTATTTTCAGGTTTTATAAAATTAAAAATGACTACATCCAATCCAAAGAAGATTGAATTTACAATTTACACACTTCGTTTACCCATATTTAAATGAGTTTTATCATTCTTTTATAGTTTATAGTGAAAAAAATAAAAATAAATGATAGCCTTCCTCTTCTATTTATATATATATTTTGTTTTCTTTTATTTTACTTGACTCTTATCAACTCTTTTACCAATCATATATCAATAATTTTTGTAAAAACTTTTAAGGCAATGATAGTTAATTTTTGTAAGGCTAAGTTGGTGTTTTCAATCTTCTTAGTTACAAGGACTTGCAGCAAATTCAGCCTCCATGGCCATAACAACATCGATAACATAAATAATTTTTGTACTTGATTTATTGCATTTAAATTTATTAGGCCACTTCATCAGAATATGAAGAAGAGTAATTTAGCATTTGACAGAACGATAATTGACAGTAAGATAGCCTTGTTGGTAGCCATGGCCATTGGTGTCGATCTGATTGAACACTCCCCAGTCAAGATCCAACCCTCCATTGCTGCATTGATCCACAATTCTCACTGTCACTTGAGCGCCAGTAGCCATGTTTGTTACCTACATTTTTGACAGAAAGAAACTAAATATAAGTATATGGTAGATATTTCTCCAGACATTCTATACTTTCACGGCTATTCGAAAACTTTCCTTTTGACACTATTAATTAATAATATTATTTTAAATATTGTACCGTATCATCTAGTCCTACCCGCTGTACCTCGTACCCTCTACAAAACTGGTATGGTTGAGATTTTTGTATCATTTTAGTTCATACCCGATTTTTTGATTTGAAACTTTCCCTCAGCCTGATTTTTTGTTGAAAGCTGCTCTATTTTAATTGGTATTTAATTAAATATTGATCACAAAATATATTTTCACTTTCTAATAAAATATTTTATTTATATTTTTAAAATCCAATTGAGCCTTTTGCAATCCAGTCGAACTATAAATACAATATATAATCGATACAATATTTAAAACTTTGATTAATATTAATATAATTATATTATACATTATTGTCGGCCCTCTCTAGTTAAGTCTTTACGTCAATGCTTATATATTCTTATTACTATAAGGGAAACTCAATGCTTACTTTTGATTAAAAGTAAGAGATTTGACAAATTAAAATACAATAAAAAATAATAATAATTAAATTATTATAATTTATTTTCTCATTTAATTACGATTTATTTTAAAGTCAATCAAAAATTAACAGTTAAGATAATAGATTATTATAATCTATTTCAGTAATCAAAGAAAATTTATTTATAAAATTTAAATTTATTTGTAATATGGGCTGCACACACAGCATTTTACGTTGTTACCCTCAAGCATAGGCCACACGAAGCTTTGCCGGACGGTCCAACGGGGCCGCAAAAGGCGGTCCAGCCGTATTTCTTCCTCCAACTGAGCGGCTTTGCGGCATCCCACGTGGAGCAGTAAGCGGCAACCTTGTTAAAGTCCCAATTATTCTTGGCCGGATAATAGTAATTGTAGGTGGCCTTCACATTAGAAGCTTCAAAACCATTCACTACAAGGAAAAATATAGAACATGACGTCAAGAAGACAACTAGAGATACAATCTTCATATTGGCAAGCTTCAAACGATCTAAGAAACTTGGTGTGAATTGGGAGAGGTGAATATTGGAATGGTGGGATAGTTAGGTATACATGGAAGGAAGCCATGGATTTATAGAAGGTTTGTGCATGTTTGTAGCATGCAAGATGACAAAAGGTGTTGTGTAGCTTACAAGGAGACTAATATTTTATTGGTTCTATTGAAAGTTACCCTTCATGTTTTTACTGTTTGTAATATATGGAATTATTGCATGTTTTATTCACAAAAGTTAATTTGCATGTTGTCATCCTTGCCTTAAAAAAAATTACTATGACATCAAAAAAAATTTAGTTGTTGTCTTTGTTAAGGTAATACGATTATCTAATCGAAGTGGGGTAATTATTTGGTTGGACAAATCTTTGATTGATTAGCATGTCATCATCTTCTTCTTTTATTTTATCTCGGATTCAGGATAGGATCAGTTTTGGCTCAACAACTCCCTAAATCAACTTTATTTCTTGATTTTCCAAGTCAAATTTTATTACATTATGATTGAGTCACCAAGTCAAGTATGAAAATTATTAGAAACATATTACATTTCTTTTAAGGAAGCTAAATTAAATTAATATTCTAAAATAATAAAAACTATATATTTATCAATTTCAAGTGTCAAAGAAAGAATTATATATATTATGTTTTTGTTTGTTGGATTGAAAAAATCGCATAAATAGCTCATAGTCAATTTGAAGTCAACTCGAAAATAAGTTTATAATTTACTCTAGCTTGCTAAGTCGAGTCCGACTCCCAAATTTTTAATGTATGCAAAATTCGATTATAAGCCATATTTTTCGTGTAAGCCATATTTAGTTTTGACAAGCGGGGAGTTTAAAAAAATGTGACTATAATCATGATCATCTCACTTCAAAAATTAAGAAGATCATTAGGAAGGAATTAGGTCTTAGATAAGAAGGATAACATGATCTTGGTCCTGAGGTCAATTTGAAGCATAAATAGAAACTATTTTATTTACCTACTTAATTCTTTTTAGATAAAGTATAATAAACGATTAATTTTATTTAAGTAATTTTGTATTTTAAAATTCGACAACTAGTATGTGCAAAATGTTTCTTCCAAGTACAATACATGCATGCCACGTGTCATATTTTTTCACCAAAATAATTAATAGCAAAAATATTTTGCAGCACACCTCCCTTGACCCTTGACTTGGATGTATTTTATGCTGTTCATTGCTGCTATTTTTTTTGTTAGTCAATTTACTAATATAATAAGCCATATAATATACTTACATTTATTTCGAAGCTAGGTCATACAATATATTAAGCAGATACTATATTACTTACAACATTACAGTGTACAGTTTTGTTTGTCCTAAATAAGCTCCATATATCTACTGAGTTGACAAGGATATTTGGCAACGTGTGGCATTTGGATTTAGCTTTCAAAATTTTATTTTTAGGCAGAAGGCTCCCCGAGTCAAATTTTGTGGATAACTCTTATTAAGATTTCTTAACCTAGTCGAGTAATAACATATACTGAAATCTCATATGTGGCTATGGTATTGATGATTTTGTAGAGGCCACTGATCAGTCTGATACAAAAAATATATGAAAAGGGTCCTCGAATGCCTCCCCCTTTCAACACCATTGATGGAGAAGCAAGCACAAGGAAGAGGTTGCAGGGTTGTTCTTGCTCCCTGTCCCTTACAAGGCCATGTAAATCCTATGCTTCATCTGGGCTTGGCTCTCTACAACAATGGCTTCTCCATCACCATCATCCACTCCACCTTCAACTCCCCAACCCCTTCTCAATACCCAAACTTTAATCTGAAGCCCATCTCCAATGGCTCATCTGAGCTACAGGCTTGCATAGGCGATCCTCCTGGCTTTGTCCATGTCCTCAACAAGAGTTGTGAAGCTCCCTTTAGGAAGTATGTGTCTGAGTTGGTGGAAGGGATGGGGGAAGAAGAAAGGGTTGTATGCATCATATCTGACATGTTTACTTATTATACAAAGAGTGTTGCAGAAGAGGTTGGTGTTCCAAGGTTCATTTTCTGGACTGGTAGTGTCAACTCCTTCATGATCACCTCTGCGATTCCTCTTCTTCGCCAAAAGGGCTATCTTCCCTTGGCAGGTTCTTGCATCAATCTAATAGCTGTGTTTTTTTTTTTCTTTTTTGGGTTAGATTTTGCTTGTTTTTGTTTGTTGGGTACATATGTCTACTTCAATCAGAATATGTTCCAACATTAATATTAAAAAAAATTTCCTTTAAAAAAAATTTCCAACATTAATAATTTTTTTTCTTTTGTTTCTTGGTTTGCGTGTTAGTTGTTTGTTGTTTCCTTTAAAAACTTCAAACTAGCCGCCCAAGGCTGAGGCCTGAGGGTGTCCAGGTCCGGCCACCCCTCAGCCTGGGCGGTCAGATTGTGCCGCCCTTGGCCTAGGGGCAGCTGGATCTGACTGCCATCCTGCCCGCCTGCCCGGCAAGACCCGCTGGCCGCCAATGATTAAAAAAAGATTATTTTTTATTTCTATTTCGTATTTCATTATAAAACCAACACAATGATAGTTATTTCATTATAATGAAAATTCTACTATTTTTTAGTAATTAGTTTTAATTTTCCCACCACATTATATTATTAAAAAATATCCTCCCTGCTTTAGCAAAAAAAAAAATCTCTTACAGTTAATCAAATTAAAGGTAAAATGAAAATTATTCTAATGAAAGTGTGGTTTTAAATATTCTAATCAGAGTGGAGGTGACCCCAAGCCTACTCAGTATCATTCATACAATTTTTCCAGTTCACTAAACAAAAACTATGTGCTCTTTTTCAATTCAGTAAATTGATGGCTATGTCATTTATGATACTTGAAAATATTAATTTAGCTAAACAAAATAAAAATTTGTATATTTTAATAAATTTTATTACAATCATAAAATCGAGTGTGGAAGTTTTAAAACTTTTGACTAGGACCCTATGATCTCAAACTCAATTACTTGCTTTCCATTGCATTGATTTTTTTTTAAAATCTTTTTTAATTTTTTTTTTTTAAGTTCTTGAATGCTTTGACAGATCCACCATCAAAAGACCCGGTTGAAGAATTGCCTCCTTTCAGAGTGAAGGACCTGCTAGACTTCAAAACAGCCGACCGAGAAGCATGGAATGAACTGGTAGACTTCACAATCAATCACACCATTCATTCATCTGGCATCATGTGGAACTCCTTTGAATTTCTTGAAGAAGCAGCAATCATCAAAATCCAACAAGATTTTGGACTCCAACTCTTCACAGTTGCCCCCCTTCACCAACCTCACTCACCACTGCCGCAACAAAATAATATAAATGCAAGGTGCATTGGATGGTTGGACCAACAAGAATCTAAATCAGTTATTTATGTCAGCTTTGGAAGCTTGGCATCTATTACCAAATCTCAATTGTTGGAGATTGCAATGGGGCTTGTAAGATCCAAGATGCCATTTTTGTGGGTATTGAGGCCTGGCCTCGTCATTGGTGAAGACCATGTCAATCTGCCAGATGAGATTGAGGAAGTAATAAAATCAAAGAGAGGCTTTGTTGTTGATTGGGCACCACAGAGAGAAGTTTTAGCTCACCCAGCTGTGGGTGGATTCTGGACTCACTGTGGATGGAACTCTGTGATGGAGAGCATATGTGAAGGGGTGCCCATGATTTGCACCCCATGTTTTGGAGATCAAAATGCGAATGCCAGGTTTGTGAGCCATGTTTGGAAGGTTGGTATTCAAATGGAGGAAGAGATTGAAAGTGGGGTGGTAGAGATGGCCATCAGGAAGTTGATGGTAGAGAAAGAAGGGGAGGAGTTGAAAGAAAGGATTGAGGCATTGAAAGAGAAGGCACAACTTCACGGAAGAGGGGAAGATCCTTCTCATAACTCTTTCAACAAGTTTGTGCAATTCGTCACATCCACCACATGATGTGTGCATGCTACAAGCCCACTTATCTTCGTGATAATAGGATGATTCCTTGCATTGTATCTGAGCTTATGATCTAATAAAATATGTAAATAATACAAAATTTAATATAAAATATGAGAAAAAGTAATAAATATCGTTATTAATATTAAAAATTATATTTTTATATAATATCCCATATTTGGATCCTGGATCCAAATATTTTCGAATATAAAAAATAGTTGAATAGTGAGAACCTATATCTGATTTGAACTAGTTTGTGTGTAAGTAGGAACGGTAAGAAACATACTAGGTTTGAGTTTGAACATGATTAGTTATGGGCCCTTCGGGCCCCAAAAGTGACTTGCAACAGGTTCATGGGCCTCTCTTAATCCAAAAGCTAGCTTAATAATTAAGGCTTTCCTCATTAGCCTATATACAAGTCACCGGTTGCCTCCAAATGGGATGTGGGATTAACCAAACAATTCTCCCCTTCACACATCACAACACCCGAATCATCTTCCCCTCACCACATACCACATGCGGAGGCAACATGTCTTGGTGAGGTTCAAGATGACACCAATTCGGGCCAACTTCGAACCGACCGACAAATCGGGAGACACAAATTCGGACTGGCCGACAAATTGTGTGGCTAATTGAGGCAACACCAAAACCAACCTTGGCTCTGATACCACTTTATGGGCCCTTCGGGCCCCAAAAGTGACTTGCAACAGGTTCATGGGCCTCTCTTAATCCAAAAGCTAGCTTAAGAATTAAGGCTTTCCTCATTAGCTTATATACAAGTCACCGGTTGCCTCTAAATGGGATGTGGGATTAACCCAACAATTAGGGCTAGCAATCACAAGTTATTAGGGCTCATTTACTAATTTCTACACCATTAACCACCATTACTACATCATTTACCACTTTCTCGATTGCTTGCCAACTACTAAGTTATGACCATTTCAACTAACGATAAATAATTAACAGTTGATAAATTTTATTTCGAACCACACAAAGTTTTTAATAATACACAACTCTCGCCAAGATCACAAATTTGGTTTCACTTACACTATATAAGCAACTTTGAAAGGATATATTAATATAAAATTTTAACTAAATATAATAATAATATTACTTATCCATATTGATAAAACAATAATGATAAGATTTTACCACTACCTTTTAAAATGAAAATGATGCAATCAAATTTACTACCTTGTTTAAACAGTAAAAAATATTTAATCATTTTATTTTAATTTAATTAGAAAACGGCAAACTAGCCGACCACTTACAACCCTACGATTCAACATATGGCCACGGGTTCGAGACAATTAATGTACAGATTATTATATTTTAAAAGATAATCATATTTTGTCTAAATCCAAATATTTTTATACATTAAATATACGAAAAAAACACTTTATATGGAGCAGTGGTGGTAAGAGGTGAAAAGTTCTAAAAAAAAAAGGTTCAGTGCCAAGCTTGTCTCTAGCTGGCCGAAAGTTTGTCCAACCTTGTAACGTGATCTAAAAATGCTACATTTATAACTTTCATGTCCCCAATATTTTTGTCTGAACCAACTCCCAAGAATTAATAAACTCAATCAGATGGAGCATATGCTACTTGTTTTTGTTGGTGTTTTGGTTGCACTAGTGACAAAAGTTTAAAGGCTGGATTTTTACAGAAGCCTCTTTAATTTTCATGGCTTCTCGCTTATAAACAACCAAGTTCTTCAACCTCATAAGTAATAACCTTGGAAAACATATTGCTTCTCGAGAAACAATGGAAAGGCAATCAAAAGGAAGAGGTTGCAGAGTGGTGCTTGCTCCATTTCCGTTGCATGGCCATCTAACTCCCATGC
>JAVDBV010060047.1:0-19498 GCA_032619315.1 Piper longum
TAAAGAAATCTCGGAATATTAACAGAGGTGGCTGTTAGTTATTCTATGGAGGATGAAGGGTCTCGAAGTTTCTCTATAAATTGAGCTTCATTTGCCTCATTCCAAAGACAAGACAAGCAAGAGAAAATACAAGTAAAAGAAAGATAGAGAGTGAGATATAGAGATAAAAGAAGAGGGAAATAATTCACAAGTTTAATCTTATACGGAGTGTTGAGAGAGAGTGAAATCTTGTAATCTCAATAGTATAGGGTGTGTGAATTATCTTCTTGTACATCTTTATATGTTTGATGACTGTAATCTTTGGTTGAAGTAGTGAATTGTTCGTTGTTGCCCCGTGGTTTTTGACTCTCGATTGAAGGAGGGTTTTCCACGTTAAATCTCTGCTCTTTTGTGTTTTTGTTTTATTCTATTTTTCAGGCATAATTTTCTCGTATCTTGTATTCGCTATTGTTGACCTCTAATTTTGGGGCAGAAGAAGCAAGGGTTGTTGAAAGTGGTCAGACATGTGGAAATCAAGACATTCGTGTGATTAAAGATTACGAGTGTTATATCTATTCAGAACCAGTTGTTGATCCAGTTTGGGGGTAAAATTTTTTAGTGAGATTAGTTGAATTGGTCATTTTATCTGTCATCCAAGCATGAACCTAAATGGTTGAACATTTTTCATTTTAGGGGAAACTTTGCAATTGGTCATTGCATGTATGGTAAAATGGTAGCTCACTTATCTAGCAAAGCTTGTAGAAGGGTATATGACGAGACAAACAAGTTCCCTGCAGTTCTGTTTTTGGAAAAACATTCTAGAGGCAAACCATGGCCATCAAAATTCTTGGATAGCCAACCGACCGATGATGACATTGCTCTCTACTTTTTTCCTGAAACGAAGGGGTAAATATTCTTTGTATTTGAATTAAAAACTTCTTTCTGTATGTTAACTAAATTATTTTTTACTATTGATCACTAGGGGTGAAAGCAGATACTCAAAATTGGTTGATGAAATGAACAAAAAAGATTTAATGCTGAAGGCAACTTTGTATTCATCTGAGCTTCTCATTTTCTCTTCACTTATGTTACCTGAAAATTACTGGAGTGAGTTTTGCGTCCGTTTCTTTTCATTTTTACTTGTTACTTCCTTACCTTAAGATTATTGGAGTAGACTTTTCTTTTCATTTTTATTGTGTTGCTTCCTTATCTTAATGGTTTACAGGGTTTAACAGCTTTTCATTTTTTTTGTGTTGCTTCCTTATCTTATTGGTTTATAGGGTTTAACAGTGAGTATTATCTCTGGGGAGTATTTAGAAGAAGGCAATGTACTCCGGCAGTTTAGATGCAGAAGCAGCTATACTCCTGCCTACTGACGAGAAGTAATTGAAAGATAACTTTGGTGTTAGTTGTTTTTCCCAATCCTAGACTGACATCACTTCCCTTAACCTGCCATTCCAACCAAAAGCAATTACTTCTGGTAAAATTGTGCTACATGTACAGCCACGTCTTTAATACTGTCAAGAATGGGGAAGTAAATATCTTTGTTGAAATGCCATTTTGTGAACGAGGTCTTGGAGAAAACGAAGTTAGCTAATGTATGGATGCTTGAGAAGTCCGTATCACATCCGAGGGCAAAAGATTGCCTTTCCAATCTCTTGTTGTTTTACAGGGGAGACTGGGACTTATGCCATTTTAAAAGTCAAATCAGAACCTGAGAATTAGAATTTAGATAACTAACCAAAGATTGTAAAAATCCAATGGTTAGCAATTCATCTTGCACAATTGCACATTGTCTTTTCTACATCAGTCACAGTTGCTGCAGCTCAACTTTCTACTTCAGTTTACAAATAATATTTGAGGTGGCTATGATGGTAGTAGCTAATATTGGGTAAGGTCTAATAAGCAACTGAATAAAAATGGGTGATAACACCTATTTATTAATGAAAATTTTGAATTATTATTAAGGGTATTTAATGAACGGTGGTTTCGTTGATTGTAGTTGAGAGTCAGACATATTAGCTGAAGGACCTAGCACATTATTACTTGTGGGATTTATAGGGGTACCATAACAGATCAGGTAGAAGCAAGTCGATTGGTTTTACTGTAATCTCAAAGATGGTTTGTATAAAAAATAAAACTTTGCCTTTGTATGTTTGCCTCTTTTTATGTAGGTTCTTTTTGTGAAGATTTTGCCCGTAAAAAAGTGATCATATTAGCAAACAATGACAAATGATTACACTGTTTCGGCTTCCCAGTAGTGAAAGACAAAATCTCGGATAACATGACCTTATATGCACGAGTCCTGTACGACGTACACGACAAGGTTGTTCTAGAAGGAGAAATCACAAAAATGACTTGTAACCATTGAAATCAGCAGACATGTATCATAATATTTGAACATGTTGAAAGGATTAAGAAATTAGCTAAGTAGGATGAGAAGGAAGTATTTGGAGCGCTCGACATAATCAAGGGCATGTTCTTAGTGTATATCATGCATGACAGTCAACAGACTTAAATCAGACGCCGGTGGGCGGATCCCTTGAAATAAACCACCACTGTAGTAGGAAGCAGGCCGGTTGAAATGGTAATCTCTAATCATGTATATGCTGTCCCTTATCACCTCCTTCTATTACCATCTCCGACGAAGAAGAAGAAGACGACGATGCTGCGTTGCCGGTAAGGCGTTGCACCAATGACATGAATTCAGTGGCCTCGACATGTATTACCCTGGGAGAAACGGTGTGGATGATGACCGGCCAGCCCTTCTTGATGTTGTAGGAGTCTTTTCGAACCTGGAGAGGGGTGGGGCGTTGTTGCCGGTCTCTCCGAGACGATGGATTTCTTTCCATAGATAATTTCTTGGATGGGATCAATGATTAGTCCCTTCAGATACAATCTCACGCATGCATAATATGTATTATATAAGCGCCTAGACTCTACTCAGTCAATCAGCAGGATTAATTCAGCAAAGGTTGGATTTGGCTAGTTCAAAGCTTTGTTTAAAGAATGAATGTTTTGGGAATCTAGCATAGGAGACTTGGTCCTAAATGAAGAAAGATTGATGGACTGCAGACCATGCATCTTGGTATATGGTTTAATCAATTTGCTTGTGCAGATCTACCATGTTTGGTTCCTGTATAATAACGTATGAATATATAAACACTCGTTAACATTATATTGATACAAGATAGTTTAGATCATGAGTGCAATGGAGTCAATATTGCAACTGGCTTAATTTGAAGACGTCAAACTTAAACTAGCCTATAAATTAAAAAAAATATTTATCATGATTATCTTAAGTGAATCTATCATATATATATGAAAATAAAAATCTCTGACACTTTCTTATTCTAAAATATATGAAAAAGTAGGAAATTTTTTATGGCACTTGGGTCTTGGGAGTTGGGCGACCAACGGAAAAAACAAGATGATTGTTTTATATACAAAAAACTTAGCAAATTCTTTTTTTATATACAATCTAATATATATACATGTTATTATTTTTATATATATTACATATGTATCATTTTCATTTCATGCAAATCAAAAGGATATTACCGGGCCATCTATAGGGTGACCAATTGACAAATCTATAAAAGAAAAAAGTTAAGTGCAAAGCCATTCGAGCAGCCCATTCGAATGCCTTGTCTCCCCCTCAACCATTTCTTGAGAGAAGAAAATTTACTCTAGCAAGTGCTAGAGTAAATCTGCTCTAATTACTTCATTATTGGCTTAAAATATTATAATTAGTGAAGTTTAAAAAAATGATTGTACTAATTAATTAAACTCTTCTAATTTTCGTGATTTGCACCAATTAGAAAACACTATAAAATTTTTGCTATACAACAAATTCAATTCCTTTATTAAGATTGGAAATAACAAAAACCCAAAAAAAAGATGCTATTTCTATTGGGACTTACTCTGGACATAAGAGATTAGTCAAACTTGTTTTAAGCATTGTCAATCAGTTGAATCTTGTTTTAGCAATTTTATATTATTAAAACCCATATGAGTCATTATCATTATTATCGTCCCCAAATGGTTCTTCTCCGAAACTCGTTTCTTTCCTCTTTCCCTCACTATCTCTCCGGTGGCGATTCCCGGCGAATCGCGGCTATCTCCGGCGGCGGTCTCCGTCGGCAATGGCGCACCGGATTGTGAGGGACATGGAGGCGGATGGATGGGAGCGGTCCGATTTTCCGATCATCCGCGAGTCCTGCTTCGGCGACAACCCTTACCTTCGCATGGTACTTGTCTCCCGATTCTTCCCTATTTGGCGTCGTCTTCTTCAATTTCGATTTTTCTCTGCTTCTCCTTTTGTATCATCTTTCTTTGCTCTGCGTCGTTGTCGTTGGATGGGAGGATCTTGAAGTTTGGGGTTATGGTTTCTTTTTACTTATTGTTGTTGTTGTTGTTGATCAATTTGGCTGGAGAAACGTATGCTAGATTTTAGAACTCTTTAGATTGTTGTAAAGTCTGCTTCTTTTTTCTTTATTATTTATTTATTTTTTCTCATTTGGTGAATTTGGATGAAAAAACGTGTAGTAGATTTAGGAACTCTCAGATGGTTGGAAAGTCTGTGTGTTTTTTTTCTTCTTGTTAGTGAATTATTAATGTGGAGTAGATTTTGGTGGTCATATGGTTGGAATTGCGGGTTGTATTTGCTTGGGCTTCGTAAATTGCTTGTTTCGCTGGCCAGGATTTGGCTTTTGTAGGGTTTACTTGTTCCATAGTGTGATTTAGCCGTATAGGCTTGTTTGCTTTTTATGGCACGCCGACAATTTATTCACCAGTTTAAGGTTAAATGTTCTTTTTTTTCTTCTTTTTAATGTGATTTTGTCTTGTATATCTTGAATGATCTAGTAATAGGTTAATTTTTTTTTTTGAGATATAACTTCGTTTTCAAGTTGCAAGTGGCTGATTTGATTTGGGACTTTCTGCTAGCTTTACTAGGTTAATTGCATGAGTTATTTTTATTTTGGCCAGCATGAACTAGCATTTCTTTCCGACAAGTTTTCTTGTGCAGACTAAAGCGGATTATGATAAGGAATGCAAAATTTGTACTCGTCCTTTTACGGTTTTCAGATGGAGGCCTGGTCGGGATGCGAGATATAAGAAGACAGAAATATGCCAAACTTGTACAAAGCTGAAGCACGTATGCCAAGTTTGCCTTTTGGATCTCGACTATGGCCTGCCTGTGCAGGTTCGAGACACTGCCTTGTCTATCAACTCCCATGACTCTATACCAAGGAGTGACGTGAATAGAGAGTATTTTGCTGAGGAGCATGACCGGAGGGTATGTACACTGACTATACTCCTTTTTCTTTACTTCTTTTCTTCATTGTTAATGCATCTTCCTGTAAGGATGCTGGCTATGAATTCGCGAAAACACAGTTTTTTTACCTCTTTCAAAGTACTTGAGTTTAGCAAGCTTTAAAATATTTCGTTTTTGGAATGAAATGTACAACTAAAGTTTATGTGCATCATCATGCCTTGGCAATGTAAATTCTCTGGTTTGATACACTTTTATCAGATAAGCTTGGGCTTTTACACTGTCTTTCACAGTTATATACTTTTTTGATTATAGGATATTAAGATTGCAGTCTGGAAGAAAAATGCTGTGCATTTTCATATAGTCTAGAAGAAAAATGTTGTCCAGCTTGGAGAATTGGTGGTTGTTTCATAGACATTGCTTCTACATGCACCTGAGAATTCCAATCTTGTTTAATTCCTTGTATTGCTTTGGAATATGTGATTTTTTAATGTCCGCTTAGGAGAGAATATCACCCATCCATATCTATCTGTTTGGCTCTTAGAAATTTTATGCTTGTCTTCATATGATTTATGTGTTTTGACTTAAAAATGACTTCTTTCCTGTTGGTTTATTATTAGATGGTAGTGGAAATTTGCTGCTTTACGGTTTCTTGTTAACGTCAATTTGTCATTTTTGCAGGCTAGAGCTGGTATCGATTACGAGTCCTCCTATGGAAAGGCGCAACCAAATGACACAATTTTGAAGCTCTAAAGAACTACACCATACTATAAACGAAATAGGGCTCATGTCTGTAGTTTCTATGTTAGGGGTGAATGTACAAGAGGCGCAGAATGTCCATATCGTCATGAGATGCCAGAAACAGGAGAATTATCTCAACAAAATATTAAAGATCGTTACTATGGGTGCGCCACTTTACTCCTACATTCCATACATAGTGGTTAATGATAACCTATGGTGGTAGTTTAAGCTTGAATATGGACTGTGAATATGATGGAACGTTAATTAATATCATTAATTAGTTATTTTTTATTAACTAAATGAAAATAATTTGAAACTTAAATGGCATTTTGTTTTATTCCACCTTAATTAAGAGAGGGCTTCCCTTGAACCTATGCCACTTTGCCTCTTCCATTTTTTGCCAAATTTCCATTTTATAGTTTTTTGAATCTTAATTATGGGATTATTACTCGCATTATGAGCTTTATGGTGGTTTAGAAGTGAGGACAAGGAGAAGATTTGTTTCCTTCCCAACCTGTAGTCTTGAACTCTTCAAGTGTTCTTTTGAAGGACTTTTGCCATCTGTGGCCATTGAAAGTGGAATTTGCTTCTGTTCACTTCGGTGTATAATCTCTTAGATATCAGCTTTCTTCCTGGCTTCTTTTGTCCAATCAGTATAACCTTGTGTGGACGGGTAGTCACTTTATTTTCTTTAGAGTTATTGCTTTCATTTCAACAGATCTTCACTTTTATGATTCGTAAGTACATTTTGAAGTTACTTTCAATATTATAATAAATTTTGATGCAGCAGTTTGTGATCATTGGCTGATTGGTGGAGTCTTTTAGATGCATTTTGTCTGGTCTTTTAGAGGAGGTAATTTTGTTTGTTAGGGAGTTGATACTTCAGTAAAGTGAAACACTAACGAGTATTTCTGAGTACGATGAACAGAACAAGAGACTCCCCAAGATCAAAACAAGGAATGTTTAAATCCTGAATACAGCTTTACCATCCGTGATAAACAATGGCAATTTGTTTAAACTTAGTTTGGTTTATTGTGTTTCAGAGTAAATGATCCAGTTGCAATGAAACTCCTGAATATGGCAGGGGAGATGCCCTCACTTGTCCCTCCTGAAGATGAGAGTGTACGGACCCTTTATGTTGGTGGAATTGATGCAAGAATAACAGAGCAAGACCTTCGAGATCACTTCTATGCCCATGGTGAAATTGAAACTGTGCGGTTGGTTTCTCAACGTGCATGTGCTTTTGTTACCTACACTACTAGAGAAGCTGCTGAAAAAGCTGCGGAAGAGCTATCAAATAAACTTGTGGTGAAGGGTTTACGGCTGAAACTACTATGGGGGAAACCACAAGCTCCCAAGCCTGAATCGGTGAACCAAGGTGATGAAACTGCCAGAGCAATTTCCCATGGGGGCATGCTCCCTAGGTCGGTTATATCACACCAGCAAACTCAGCAGCCGCCCCCAACTGGATCTCAGGATCAACCACCTCACAACAACTATTTCAATATTCCTCCAGTTCGACCTGTTGCCGAGCGAAGTTACTATCCAGCGATGGATCCACAACGGATGGGTTCTTTAATACCTTCTCAAGACGGTAGTGCTGCTAACAGTTCAGCTGAAGGGAAAGGGCCTGCAGAGAAACAGCGATACCAGCCTCCTCCTTACACTTGCCATCCACTTCCTCCCAGCCAGTATCAGCCATTTTATCCACCTTATGGGTATGCGGTTCCTCCTCCCCCACACCAATACCATCATTATCCTCCTCATCAATCTGGAGCACCACCTGCGGCCCCTGGAGCACTTCAACAGTTGTACCCGCCAGTGCCTTCTGGCTCATTTTAACATTAAGTAATCTGGGCTAGTAAAACATTTTATGTTCTATGCATTTCTCTTCCAATTATCATTTGCTTTGTTTGTTATACTGTGAGAAATCTATAGTCCTATCCCATATTTGTAGTCAGCTGAACGTGAATCTGTCAACTCTGTTCATCACTGGCCTTTTATTTTGACTGAAGTATAGTTTATGTTACTGGTAAGTCTGATCAACTTCTTTCCTGTTTCGAATCATGCTGAAAATTCGAAATATTGGTGTTTAAAAATTATGGTAATGAAATATTATGTTGGTGCATTTTCATAGTTAAGATGGTTTGACCAATTTCTGTTCCTCTGAGCTAAACACTAGTACTATTGCAAACATGTATGTAGAAGTGAATCCATGTTGGTTCACGTCCAATTCCGTGGCTGCGAGATTTTAGTGGAATCGGGGTAACTGGACTGAAGAATGATTATTTTTTGTATTGCCCTTCAGTCTGATCTGTTCTCAATCAAACTTTTCGTACAAGGTGCTGTTTTATTTGCTTCTTTATTCGACATGCAACATATAGTGTGTGAGATGAGGTCACGATGACAAACTGCTCGTGGTTGCGCTACTGGAACTTGGATTGGATGGTATCCACTACATTTTTGTCCACTTGGAAAGCTTTGGCCAAAATAGTATCGGCAATGGGGGGTTCAGATGCGAACACAGCATTTGCAACCACGATCAATCCTGGATTCTGACTGTTGAAGGCAACATATGCAGATGCTGGGGTTTTGCCAACATTGGCCTGAAAATGGACAAGGCCAATGGGGAAGACAAACACATCTCCCTTCTGCAAAACCTTGCTAATGAGTCGATAATCTGGAGCAGCGGTAACAAATCCAGCCAAGAGTGTACCCTCGTTGACGACCAGTATCTCAGAGGCACGGGGGTGGGTATGGGGAGGGACGATGCCGCCAGGGGCGAAGTCGACCCGGGCGACGGACAAGCCGAGAGTATTGAGGCCGGGAATTTGGTTGACATCGGCAGATTTGAATGCAATGCCAAATGGGGGTATGGGTGGGCCAGGAAGATGAAGACCCGGGTACCAAAAGTCCTCGGCCTTTGCTAGCTTTGGGTCCTTGCAAACAAATCCATTTACTCGAACTGCATTATTGGATCCAAGAAAGTTTGAAGTTTAAAAAAAGAAAATCAAACTACCCATTGTTTGCTATATCAATGCTATGAATCTAATTTAATCAGAACTTATAATAAAACAAATCTTGTGAAATTAAAGATTGGATCAGTTGTACCTGGGCTGTTGAAATCTGCTACGCAAATATCTTGCAGGGGACTTGGATCATATGCAAGCGTTGGGGAAGGTATTACAATCAACAGGCCGATTGCAAAAACGATTAAATCGAAGCTAACCATATTTGTTAAGAGTCCACAGGATGAGCACTGAAAGCTTTAGAGTAGGAGACACTATTTATATGAAAAACGATCACGCATATAGTACATATTTGTTAATGCCCTTTAGCATATTTGTCAAGAATATTAATGCTAAAACCAAAGCACGGGAATTTGATCAACTGGACTAGGAGCGCCGTCTTCAATACATCAATGAAATTGTCAATGAATTTTTAAAATTGTTCTCATTCCATTAAGTTAACGATTTATCAAAATTCTTCCAAAATTTATCAGACCCATTATTGAACTATCGTGGGGAGTTATCATGAGTTCCAAATTCAGAGCAATAATGTTTCCAATTTCTATGTCTGCGATCGGTTGGTATATAGCAATGTCATCACGACAAATCAGCTTATGTATTATTTGTTGATGTACCCTTTAGTACTACCGCCAAATAAATGGCTTCACTCTTAACTAGAGTTGTAAATGGTCATTTAATTTACTTATTTACCAACTGCTCTCGATTAAATGGAACAAAAATGGTGGAAACCATGCTCACCTGATAAGAAAAATGATTAAAAGTCTTATTTGTTTAATCGAATCGACTTTAAATATAAATAGTAATGACAAACAACTCTTCCATAACTAATTTATCAATTTAATCAAATATTATTTAATTATTTATTGTATAACCATACAATTTATTTTTACTTTAATATTCATCTTAAAACTTTTAATTGTCAAAATATTAATTTGAGGAATTTACTTAATTTAGAATATTTATTTACTAATTTCATAATTTATAATACCAGATTTACATAGTTTATAGTTGGAACATTTTACATTTTGTGAATGAGAAAGTAATTTATATAACTTTACTTTTAAGTGACTTAATAAAGTTGGTTTTATAATATATAATTTTTAACTAATTTAACCATATTCTAACTATTTAATAGATAACAAAATGATGAGAACTTGGTTATGGCCGATCATTATAAATTTGGTTAACGATTTGATTATGATAAATGTTTTTAAAATGATAAATGATTACGATAATACTTTCGATCGAGCCATTTACAACCCTACTCACAACTTCAAAAAGCATATAACAAAAACATACCACTTGTAAAGGACAAAGGAAGAGGGCAGTAAAGTTTAGAGTAAAGGCCCTATTTATAGAACGATCAACATCCTGGTACCGACAAGTTATTTCTAACCTTTCTACATTTTTGTAAATGCCTTTTCGCAGATTTGTCAAGGAATTTTAATGCCAAAACCACGCCGGGGAATTAGAACGTGACAGTGGGATCAATTGTCTTCAATGTGTGGATGAAATTGTCAATATTGCACTTTCATTTGATCCCCTCTCACATAATTTCATCGATTATGAAAATCCTTTCCTAATTTATTATTCAACCACATATATTTCTTCATCTACGTTCGGGTTGATCTATAGTAATGCCATTGCAACATGCTTTTATATTTGTGGACGTACATATACCAACTTATCACTGATGGCCTCGATCATTTTTTTTAAACGGCTAACTTAAATTAAAAACATGTAGTTAATCCCGGGCCGGGTTAGATCTCCTGAATCTTACCTTCGTAAGATTAATTTAATGTTATCACAAGTTTTTTCTACACTTACAGAAGGAGATAGTCAAAGCTGATCAGTGATTCAACTTGACAATGGGGTAGGAGACCTCACCTGCCTCTCCACATATCACAATGCATCCTCTTCTGAAGACAGACCATCCATCTGGTTTCCATATAAATGGAATATTATTGGTACATTCAACAATTAACAGGTTAATTAATCTTGAAAAAAAAATTCATGAGAAGACCACAGTGAATGATCTTTTCATTATCGGCATTCGGCATGCATGGCGCATTCCTGTTCATTTGGCTAAATCTACTCATTTATCATTATGGTGATGAACACATTACAAGACAGTCACGAGTGAATACAACTGCTTACAGGTGGGTCTTTGCAATCCTACTTGAGCAGATGGCAAATAACATGAACCAATATTGTTTTCTTATTGATGAACACACACAGACGCACAAACTATTCTTCTCAACTTATCATTATTCGTTCGTCAACATGCATTCGCTAGATGCACATTAATATCTCCCACAACTATATTCAAAACATAGATAAATATCAGACGAACAATGCATGTTGAAGTGCTTAAATTGGGCGGCCTGCTAATTATCCTGAAACCTGGACTGGATGTACTTAATCACTTTCTCGTTAACTTGGAAAGCACCGGCCAAGATCTCAGCAGAGATGGGTGGATCAGAGCCAAACACAGCATCGGCAATGGTGATCACACCCGGGTTTTGACTACTAAGTGCAGCAAACGCAACCGCGTTCTTCTCTCCAAAGTTGAACTGGAAATGGATGAGCCCAATGGGGAAAACAAACACATCTCCCTCCTTCAACACCTTGCTGATCAATCGATTTTCCGGGTTCGAAGTCACGAATCCGACGTAGAGAGTGCCCTCTATGACGATCAAAATCTCGGTTGCCCGGGGGTGGGTGTGGGGAGGATTTTGGCCGCTGGGAGCATAGTCGATCCTCACCATGGAGATGCCAAGAGTGTTAAGTCCCGGGATCTGCATCACGTTAACAGGGGTCACTGAGGAGCCAACCTTGCTGCTGATTGGTCGAGGGATGTTGAGCCCCTCAAAGAAGAAGTGCTCGGCCTTTGCCATCATCGGATCCTTGCAAGGAAACCCATTAACTCGAACTACTGCAAGAATTATAGTTTGTTAAAGAGGAAGATATACAATTATATAAATATCATTAATTTAGAACGTAGGTTAAATCAATTAGAGTTTATGATATATATCCGCTAACTTACTTGTATTATTGAGGTCTGCAACGCATATATCTTGGAGGGGACTTGGGTCATAAGCAAATGCAAACGTAGTAGCTAGAAAGAAGAAGAGAGTGAACGTTAGGCCATCGGAAGTTGCCATGCGACTAGTTGCAGCTGCTCTTACTAGCTATGGGACGGTAAAGAAAAGTTTAATGTTTTGAGATATTGGTGAAAGAAAGGCAGAGAAGTGAATTTATAGTGTGATTCAAGAGATGGAAGGAGTATTATATCTAGTACTAATGGATGTCATGAAGCAAATATCTACTTCTCTACATAAGTTGTTAAATGCAGTAATACCTTATTGCTCACACGAATAATACGTACGCACAGGATTGAGTAGTTCATGTTACACTTTCAACATATCATTGAGTATGGCCCTGCATTTTGCAAGACTTGAATTGCTATCCAATATAAATGTTGCATGATAAGAAATCTTACAAATTTGGTGGCATCAATTCCACGCTAGTTGTAAGTTATGGAAACATTCGCGAACATGAGTGTGGGGTGGTTATAAATTGGTGAAGAAGTGAACTACTGGTCGCCAAACTATTAGGTTCAAGTACACCATCTAACAATCAATATATCATGCATTATGTTGAAAAATCTTCAATTTAAGATAGGACCATCGGATGGGGCTGTCATATTCTCTCTTTCAGTAGTATACGTTCTCGAAGGAACTTAATCATGTATGCTCATGTTGTGAGAAAATCTAAATTGTGTTAATGAAACTGTTGTAATTTGTGATTCGAAACTTTTGGATTCATTGTTCAAATCGGTAAAATTTTCTTGGTTAAACCAACTGTTTTAGGATCAAGCGATAGGTTGAGTTTTGTTTGTGTTTAGAGCCAAGGCCGCTGATGAAAGAGATATAAAATGAAAGTAAAAAGTATTTACCCAGTAAATGAGTTGACATTTATATATGTTCGTTCCTACCATAGAATATGACAATAAATGAGATGTTTCCACCAAAATAATCAATATGAAACATAATTAGTAGAATCTACTGCACACGCAAAGCGATTGTTTTATATCACCATATACCAATTGACATGTCTGAAGCATAGACAAAGGTAACTCCACAGGCCAAAGCTATCGCCGAAGAATTTTGGAAGTGACCCAGATGAAGTCAAGCTCTGAAGAAAGAGGGCAGAATCTGAAACATGAATATTACAATCTACCAGACGAATCTAACATATAGTAGTAACATTCTTCACTTGTGTAGTTCGATGTCTTGCCTTTCCACCGACCATTTACATACCCCACTTTTTTTTTTTGCAGCTATAAGACAAAATGAACAAGTCATGATCACTACAGACCATATATATGTGAACCAATTTACGACCACAAAGCTTTGATAAAAATATGAAAAAAGAAAAAACTTGCGACCACGCAGGCTAATTAGAACATAATTGACACGTCTTCTGATGTATTTGACTTTGGAAAAAAGTTGCACCCGACTGTTGCCAGTATAGTCGTCAAATTCTTGTTTTTATGAAAGTTCAAAAACCTGATGCTATATCTAGCTTAACGCAGTTAAAGTCTAAAATGTTTGTGCTACCAACTCCACTTCTCTAAGTTTCTTTACTACCGAACAATCATTTTTTGTTACAAGTTGACTGCCTAGTTTAAAAATTCCAAACTTGAATTTTACAGACATGTTAAGGAGTAGGGTCAAATTAGAGTCGGTTCTAATTAATATTAAAATTTTAATTATATAAATGAAAATTATATAAAATTATTATATATTTCTCTTTTGATACTTAAAATTAATAAATACACGATTTATATTATTTAAAAATATTTATTCTATTTTAAAAGAAAATTATTGTATTTTGATATCTTTTATAAAATGACTCGGAGAGACAACCGTTAAATCAGTCACTATAACGTCATTTATAAAGTTTACTCCACAACCGAGGGGGTGAGTCCATTCAGTGAATTTTGAAGTTAAATTTTTTTAAAAAACTATTCACTTGACTCACATTAAAATAACTAAGAATATACAAAAAATATAAATGATAGACTCGTATATACATATGCGATCGATATGCTGAAGTTTCATTCAGAAAATGCAGCTCCAAGCTGGAATATAGCTAGGGTGGTGGCACGTTGCAATTGACATTTGCAGCCGACGATTTGGACAATATATATGAATCAAGAGGAAGGAGATTAAAGAATTCAACATGGGTTCCTTTCGCATATTTCCAAATGCTCCATTATTGTGAATTAAAGCAGAATAAATCTTAACCATTGTAGTAATTTATATCAATTGTAATTTATGGGCTTAAATTATTTTTATTTATAATGATTAATTAAGCTAAAAGATCTCTCTCTCTCTCTCTCTCTCTCTCTCTATATATATATATATATATATATATATATATGAAAAATGATAGAATAAGCCTTGAAAAGTTAAGAACCAATTTTTATAGTGTTGGGTTAAGTTGTTGAAATATCATGGCAAAAAATACCTTTCTCAAAATAAAATCATCATCAAAATCGTATGTAACAATCTAAAAATATGTTCTTAAAGTTTTCAAGTTCTTACCCTATTATTTCCACACACATACAAATATATAGGGTTATTTTTGATTGATTATGTTTTCCACTTAAAGCCATTGGATTATTCAATAGAGATTAAAATATATCCGCTACTCTATTTTTTGTATTTATCCTTCCGTTTAGATCCTTATAAGTTGTTGAGTTTAGCGAATACATTTCATTCATAATTAGGTAAATAAACACATAATCAGTGCAAACTATAACATAAGCGTAGTAATTCCAACTTCCATAGCCAAATAAGAGAAAAAAAATCTACCTCTAAAGAAGCTTTTGAAGCTGACACGTACCCAGCTTCCATTTATTTGATTTGCACAAAGTTTGGGGCATTGAACTTATTTTTCTCTTCATAAATCACGTGATTTATATCGACGTGTAAAACACTGTGTTTTTTTTTTCTTATTGGTTTCACAAGATTTTAAATTAACGTTTACCATTACTCCCAAAATATATACTTTCTCCACCTTCCTTAATCACATGCAATCTTCCTAATCACCGGTTGACTGTTTTGTCACACCCTAAATTTTACTAAAAGAATATTCAAATTGATAGAATTGGCACACATTGTGGTGGTCATTAAAAAATGCAGTTTGAAAGATTGATGCAAGGGTGGCATGCATATTGATAAAAATAAATATTAATATTGCAGCCGATCTAGGAAGATATGTATTTATTTTTTAAATCAAATTAAGATGTTTAATTTGTTCTAGAGCAAGAAGATTAAAGTCAAGTGCTCAAGATTGAAGTGAAGCACATTAGTTTTAAAGAATATTCTATGGATCAAGTGGAAATTGATGATCCTAAACCATTCCTTTAAAATAAATTACCTATATATATATATATATATATATATATATATATACACACATACACTTTATTTCGGTAAATATTAAATGTTAAATGTAGGACTGATTTTGGGAGATTTTATAATAATTATGGACATGGTTCATGTCTTAAAAGAATATGTAACTAGGTTCTTCTATATATCTATAGACTTGGACTTGACTCTATGTATATCTTATGAAGTGGAGTCGACTCAGATTAATTGTTTTGAAAATTTTAGCTATAAAAAAGATTTTTATTATTTACAGTGGATTAGTTAATAATGTTTAATCTTACCAAATATGGAACCAGGTAAAGTACGCAATTTACCTAAAATTTTCGTGTATTAGACTTCAAAGACTTATTGATAGTATTCTTTTATTTTCCATTATAAGATTTAAATGGAGTAAAATTAAGAAAATAAAAAATTCCATCAATTTTGAGTGAGCTATAACTTCGAAGGAATGATCAAGCAAGAAATTAAAGACATACTATACATGCAAGGCCAGATTTGGGAAATAGCTCAGCTTATAGCTAGTTTTCTTGAATTATTTGAGACTTATATTGTACGTGTAGTGTAAATAAATATAAGATAAGGCATATTAATTAGGGTGCTAGCTTGGGCCGGAATAAATCTACCCACTGAAAGGTAAAGTAAGTTGTATATAGTATATGGTGTAATATTGCTAATTGTTAAAAAAATATCTCATGTATCATTCATAATAAGCAATGAGTTTTAGGCATTCAGATCAGAACTCCATGAGCGGCTCTAGTCGATTAGCCAACCAGCTTTGATATGTCTCTCGTTAAAGATGAACAACATGAAGAAAGCACACCCTCGAGAATGAATATTAAATATTTTCGTGTGCCCACATTTGAACGTGAATATCATGTCTGCTACTCAAAATTAACAACTCAATTCATTTATTAATTACTAAGTTTTTAATGAAACTTGCTTATGATGAAGCAAGCAGTTATTATTATTTAACACAAAGAATCAATTAAATATAAAGTGACTTTTTACGTGTAAGTAGAAGATGAGAGTATTATTGGAACCGAAAGGCTTAATTATGGCGTGAGTCATCATCACTTTCCTTAATTACTATTAGTCATGTAGACTTTATCGTGTATGGGCCATGGCAGACACATAATATGTTCATTACGTTCCATATTTTTAAGCTTACATAGAGTAAATAGTTGTTAATTAATCCTTCAAAAACGTTTTGTGTTTGTTTTTTTTCAAAGTATTGGCTTTGTCAACTGCCATTAGAAGGCTTACCCAAGGGAAGGCAAGTCAAACTTAGATACATTAACGGTTGTACATTAACTTGTATGCGTTGAAAAAAAAAATGTAGAAACGTACAAGAGATAAGGTTTCGTGCACATAAGAATTGATTGGCATGGAATGTAAAACAGTTGTAAAAAATTTGTGCAAACATACAACTGATAATTAAGAAATTAAAATATTAGTTATCATCTTTTGCCGCCACAAACATGAGGCAAAAGATGATTAACAAAATATACCATATGCAAAAACTGAACAGCTTGATCCAACTGAGTTTGTTTGATTTCCGGAACAACTGGCTTGCCTAGTTCTCAAAATAATGCACGAATAGTGTGATATTTCTCACCAAACATTTTAAAAAAATAAAACATAAAAAACGTCCTGCTAAATAATTTAACATCAGAAAACGCCATTGAATTCTTACTTCGACACCTCCCCCGCACGTAAGGATGCACCGTATGCTCTGTTGGATAAATTATCATGCTCTGGCTAAATATACTGTAAAATTAATATAAAAATATGTTTAAATCTCTGAACGCCCACCTAAAACGGATTGAGCATACCGCTGCCTTAAGGTGACAATTATGCGGCAAAGGTCTCTCTCTACGCCTTTTGCTTCTGCTAAGTAATGACTTCTAAGGTTGGCCTGAAAAAAAACAAAAAAAAACTGCGTATTGTAGGCACAATTTAGACTTGGAAAAAAAATTATCGGGTAATTAAGTGTATGTATTACATATTAATATTCATTTTTACGCCCAACATATAATCTTTATTGAATCAGAGCCCTAGTTTATGCTTAACTGAATAAATAAGTTAAAGACCACAGTCGAGTATATGAACATATATGCTTTCTAAGCCACTCCACTACTTACATATGATGAATCAAGAAGTTTCCGTGCCTCTCAAGAATACGATTGATCGAGAGTGCATAAACAAGAGGGGATATTTATATATAGTGAAGGCTAAAACAAGAGCCACACGCAAGACATATAATGCGGACGTCGCAAGGTCAAAAGGGCAACAAAAGATGCCACCGCCAGCCACCGAAATGTAATAATAGATGTGAAGACGACGCCACACATGAATCCATGAATATGATGGATATGAACTACTCGTTAATTGATTTTTAAAGCTGCCATCTTTGAGGTTCTCCCACACACAATTTTACTCTTTCATTCACATGGTCAAAATATCTCGATCAAAGTCTACTCTTGACCATTTCGCGTCCCATCCCCTTCTTTCCCACCTTCTCCTTCCTCTCCTTCTCCTTCTTCCCCCTCCCATATATAAACCCCCCCTCTCTTCCCCCATTCCCTCCCAATCTAGTCTTGTTATGAAACCTTCCTCTCATCATTCCAATACATTCAAATCTCCTTGTTTCCTATTTCTCTAGCTTTCTGCAAAGCTTGATCAGCTCATATAAAATTGAAGCAGTTCTCTCCTAATCGCCTCGTAAGTGTTAATTACATATATGGAGGATGTGGAGATTCCTTCCTTCTTCATCTGTCCTATTTCGCTTGAGATCATGGGGGACCCTGTGACGGTGTCGACGGGGATCACATACGACAGAGAGAGCATAGAGAGGTGGATATACTCCGGCAAGAACAAGACATGTCCGGTGACGAGACAGCCGTTGCCGGCCGACCTCATCCCCAACCATACCCTCCGCCGTCTCATCCAGTCGTGGTGCACCATCCACGCCTCCAGAGGCGTCGAGGGCATCCCCACCCCGTGCCCGCCTCTCAAAATCAACAAGCTCATCGACGAGGCTCGCCGAGTTCCCATGTCCACCATGGTCAACACCCTCGGCAAGCTCAAAGAGATAGCATCTGAGAGTGAGAGGAACAAGAGGTGCATGGAGGCCGCCGGCGCATCGCATTTCCTCGTCGATGTTGTTCGGAAGGCCTACTCCACGACGTCGACGGCGACGGCATTGATAGAAGATTCCACCGTCGATTGGTTGAGGGCTGGGGACGAGGCCATCACCATCCTTCACAGCATTCTTTGCACCGAGGAAGGGATCCGCGAGCTCATCACTAGAAACTGCGATCTTATTCACATACTAACGCAAGTATTGAGAAGGGGAGATTGCCAATCAAGAACAAACGCCGTGTCGCTTTTGAGGGACATCTTCGCGGAGCTCACACCGGAGAACTTGTTGGGTATAAAACTCGAGGTGTTCATAGAAGTGGTACAGGTTATAAAAGATCAAATCTCAAAGCAGGTCAGCAAGGCAGCGCTCCAAATCTTGATACGGCTGTGTTCATGGGGGAGGCACAGAGTCCAGGCGGCGGATGCCGGAGCCGTACCGGTGCTCGTCGAGTGCTTGCTGGACTCTTCGGAGAAGAGGATGTGCGAGATGATCCTAATGGCATTGGACCAACTTTGCAGCTGCGCGGATGGGAGGGCGGAGCTGCTCCGGCATGCGGCGGGGCTGGCCGTCGTGTCAAAGAAGATGATGAGAGTTTCGTTCGTGGGAACGGAGAGGGCGGTGAGGATAGTGTACTCCATAGCCAAGTCGTCGGCCAGTGCAAGTGTGCTTCAAGAAATGTTGCAGGTTGGGGTGGTAGGGAAGTTGTGCATGGTGCTTCAGATGGACTGCAACCAAAAGGTGAAGGACAAAATAAGAGAGATTCTATGCTTGCATTCTAAGTTGTGGAGCTCCTCCTCTTGCCTAGACCATTACTTCCAAATTTCATATCCATCTCATCTATAAGCACAATTAACATATAGATCTTTGATAT
>JAVDBV010060048.1:0-15478 GCA_032619315.1 Piper longum
ACGCCGATCCGCCCTCGCCGCCGCTCGCCGTGTCCACGCGACCACCCACGGGTATTCTAATTTTGCCTATATAAAATTAATTCATTTATTAAAAATCATAGGGTATTTTAGTCATTTTCTAATACAAACCGATTCACCCCAATTTTTCCCGATTTAGAATCGGTCCGAATCGGCCAATTCCTAGACCGATTTTTACCCACCCGATTTATCCTCTTTTTTCAATCAAATTTGCTCCGATCCAATTTAAATCGGCCGATTTATCCTCTTTTTTCAATCGGATTTCACTCGGAATCAGCCTATTTTTGCAACCCTGGGCTAGAGTTTTAAGAAAAATTATACATTTTCCTGCGCTTATTTAAAAGGAGAAACAACAATTGGCAGTGAAAAAATTATTGACATCATATTAATTGAGACAAGAGGGAAGTAAAAAATTGAGCATATCTGTTCAATTTATAGATTTATTTTTTGCTCGTCAAATCAGGATCTACAGTTTGGTGGTCCAAACTTAAGTGGTCGCGCTTGATGGAATAAGTATTGTCTATTATGAGGTCCCGCGAGATTTGCACCCAAATGATCCTGCACAGTTACAGTCTTAATACTCTATTTGTTTAATAAACTTGGTTGCATTGATGTCCTTTTACGGATGGCAAACAACAATACTCTACTTCGAACCTAGTGATTTAGTCGACTATACATCGAATTTTCAATATACGTAAAATTTGGCAATATGTTTTATTGAACTTTGGCTTCGTTTCAAGGAGTGGCCAATTTTGCCACTTCTCTGTATTTTTTATTTTTTTGTTTTCTTCTTCTTGTTGGTCTAGCCACTTCTCAGGACTTACTTGGTAATGCGCAGGAAGAGACGTGAAGATCAGATGCTTGCCTGTGTCGAGCTGACAGGATAGCGAAGTGACAAGCTACCACGAACCAGATTGGATGGATCGATCGGAGGTCATCATCATGTATATATATATATAGTATGTGTACACATATATATGAAAATTAAGACTTTGGTGCTGGAGCAGTCTGCTACACTTCCATCCCTTCCATTGGAGAGTTGCAGGTGGTCCCTTTCTCCCATCTTTGTGGCTCTCATTCCTTTACAATTCACACCCAATTAGCAGCTCTCAAATATGTGCGCCTTGGAAACAAAAATATATGTGCTCATGCCTCGGCCTTCGTCTTTGCTTTGGTTCTCGCTTTGTTTTATCATCTTTCAATCATTTCCCCTCTTTTCTTTCTGCATATGAATTCTACATTATTTTATCCGAGAGAAGCAGTGCTGATAATTAGGTGGATTCTGTATTATACATATGTATGGCCCATGATCTTGTTCTAAAGATGTAACATGGAATATGTTATTGTTTGCTGTTTGTGCATGCAGATGATCATTATATTATTTGGCAATTGGCATGCACATAGACGGAAATCATTGTCACTGTTCTACAAACTGCATTATTTTTGTGGCTGATGAAAAATAATAAAACTTCAATTTATTTGTAATCCCAGAGAAGGATATCGTGTTCACTGTGATAACAAACTGCATTATAAATTTAGTGGCCTATGAAAACAAAAACTTAAATTCACTAATACCCAGGTCGGAAAATTAATTATTTTTCGTAATGCAATGGCTGAACTAGTGTTAGACAAAAAATTTATTGTCTTCAGATTGTTAGACAAAAAATTCATTGTCTCAAAAGTGTTAGACAAAATTTTTTTATCATAAGATTGTTAAATCCCAGTAGCAAACATGTTGATGCCGATAAATGAAATTACCTGGAAGAAAGAAAATATTGAGCAAGGCCGAGCCCGAGTTGTGGGAATCACACTCTCTTTAAGACAACTAGTGCATTACCATTAGGCGTGATTATTTGAAACAAACGAAGAGTAGTTATATTTATTTTATGAAAGATGTAAATCTAGGTTATTTAAGATGCTATGTAGACACCAAAAAAAAAAAAACAATGATACTCAATGTACATGAAACTTGTGCACTATATATAGGGATCTAGCTAGGGAGTTCCGGGAAAAAGAGGAATTATTTAGCAACAGAGAAGAAAAAAGTAGACAATTTAGAATTCGAAAACATCCGCTCAAAGAATAAATGTGTACCATATGCCAAATTCAATTTTATAATTACTCTGTGCTAATTAGTTCTTCTGGTTGTCATCAGACGAACTTATGCATCCAAAATAACTAATATTATCGACAATATATAGTTGGGGGAAATTGCTAATACACTAATTTATCAATTTGAGATAACAGTATTTTAATTTCATGCGTACCGTAGCTTAATTTCCATAGAAATTCAGATGTTTTTGAGAATTGAGACAACGAAAATTACAAGTACGTACGCGTAGATGACCATATATAGCCAGGTCTCCAAAGAACTGTGAGGAAAAATACAAGATGTATTATATACATACATATTGTTCTTTTATCCGAAGATGTCTCTACTAGTAGTACACTTGAACACATCTCTCCGCTCTCCAACATGAAGACAAGATGAGAAAAGATGGGAAGAAACATAAAAACAAGGAGTCATGATAGTAAGTTAAAAAAAGGAAAAGAAGATGCTACAAACTGAGCATCTACCAAGGTAATGTCGTCGAATTGGGGGATAGGCGTTTTGATTTGCCAATCTCATGCACAAGAAGGTGGTATCTTGGATATTCCCTGCCGTTGCAGCTCTACCATCACGCTCTCTGTGGATGGGGGCTTCAGACCAAGAGGCAGAGGCAGCCATGGCTGCGCTAAAACATCTTCAAGAGCTGCATCTACGCTCTCTTTTGACTGCAAACGATAGCATTGTTGTTAAATACTAGTAGTACAAAATCAGCTCTTTGAATGACAAAAGAAATATACTCTTAAAATTATTTATGCCAAGTACGAAAAAACTATTTAAGTTTCACGTTTCCTATGCAGTAAAGTTATGAGCTCCAGTGCATACTTCCAAATAAATAGCAGCGAGGACAAATTGATCAGTGCGTGTGTGAGAGAGAGGGACAGAGGGAAAGAGATAGAATTGCGTTTACAGTTCCTAGTGTCATAAATATATCACAGAGAAAGGACTAGCTGCTACAGAAGCTTAAAGTGCTCGTGGAAATCCTGGTTTTTTTAATTGGGTTGCCTAGTACCATTAATCTGTAAGGCATTCATAATCTCTTGATGTATATATAGTACTAGCTGTAAGATCATACAGTAGATGTGAATTTATTGTTCTTAGTTTTCCAATTATCGAAGACGCAAACTAGTTTAAAAAACTAACATATATTATATGAACGAAACCATGAACTGCGAAAGCCTTGATGAATGATTGGTCTCCACTTTTTGCATAAAAAACTTGACTTCTGATCTCTGTCCTTTCTACAAGACAGAAGAATCTTCCATGTTCGTTTACATGAATGGAGACTATTCCACAACACACAAAAAGTTCAATACTTATACTATTTGAACCCCCTAAGTTGATCATAATCTTCACCATTTACTAAAAATTTGATGGTAACATCAAATTTTAAGGGCATGCCATGCGTTTTAAAATCAAACCGTAACTTAAACAAGAACTTGAAGTCTACTGTCTTACCGGAATATGGAAGTCAATTATGTGAAGGTGAGAATTAGGCTGCCCGAGTGATGGTAAAACATTAACATTAGCATCTGCCTTGAACATTGCTTGAGGGATGCCGGATACTGGTACTGGTGTACGAAACCGCTGCAAATCCATTCATCAAAACACCACCATCATCATCATCATCATCATCTATAAACAATCAATCAATCTCACAAGCTCACGAAGAATAATCAACACAAGAATTCAACAGATCTGAGAAAATCAGATTTAACATACATGAGGTGGTGTTAATAGTGGGGGGTAGTAAGGTGTTCCATGTGTCATATGGCTCCCTCCCTACAATTCAACCAGTAGTATTAAATACATACATGTTAATCAAACAAACATAAACGAAGAGGAAGAAGAGAAGGGGATGTATGAAGAAGAAGAAGTTGGTACCAGATGAGGATGAGGAAGCCAGAAGGGGGGGCGGTTGGGAGCCGGGTGAGGAAGCGGCGGCGATGGCGATCTCACGAGATGCTTAGGCCAAACCTGCACCATGGGCGGCGGCTGGTCAACGGCGCCAGGGGGCGGGTGGGGATGGCCCCATACGTGCAACGGCCGGAACTGCCCCGGTACTGCACCCGGCGGCAGGAATCCGATCGTCGGCACCACCCACGGTGCCGCCATTTCCCTCTTCCCCACGCCGCCGTCGCCGCCTCTCCCCCCACCGTAAAGCTGCCTCCTTTGACTCCAGTTCGCCGCCTCCGCCTCCCTCGCCAGCAAATGCTTCCGGTGAGATCTGTACTTCTGTCAACATCGACCCATCAAACCTCCATTAAATGAATTCAACAAAAACAAGAAGAAGAAGTGGAGTGGTTTAAATATACATATGTATATATATAACGAATATGTATGTACTTGGAGGTGACTAGCAATGTTGTGTCGAGTTAAACAATCGAGGCCCATGAGCTCCAATATCCTCGATGGCACAGCTTTGTCCACCCCAAGCTGCTCCACCGCTTGCACAAACCTTCTATGCAGCTCCGGCGTCCAATCCACCTACAAACCATTTCACCAATATCATTATATCATCTCCAAAGAATCAAACTCTTGAGCTCTATTGGTTTCGAAGGTGTAGAAGATGTATGTACCTTGACCTTCCTCTTTCCTTGCGGCACTTTGGAGGAAGTGCTGCTGGCCGGTTTCCCGCCAGAGCTGGCCGAGTCGGAGGCGGTCACTGCCGATGACTCCTGGTCGACGTTGTCGTCGACCTTCTCCTTCTTCTCCTCCTCGAGACAAGACTCGCCGGAGGCGGACGCGGGGGAGGAGGTCAAGAGGTGGTCCGGCGAGCAGGACGTCGACTCCTCGACCGACGAGAACTCGGCGAGGATCTCCGAGTCCATCTCCAGGTCCGGAAGGTCGCCATCCTCGATCCCGACGAAGAGGTCGTCGAAGTTGATGTCGTCGAGAAGAGAGTTCCCGGCGGCGAAGTTGTCATCCACGCCGATCAGGAAGCTGCTCCCTCCATCGTCCTCTCTCTCGCTCTTGGTACTACTCCTCACAGACTCCACCGAAAGCATCACAATTCCGCTACTACTACAATCCCAAACATATCCACACAAAACTAATAATACTACACTACACAATCTAGCTACTTATTCAATACTCTGGTAATTGGCTAATACCTCAACAAGCTAATAATATAAAAAACATGCATCAAATCCAAGCTTAGTGTAGGATCTGGTGGAGTAGTAGTACTGGCTTCATGGATATGAAGCGGGAAGGGAAGTAGCTGGCGTAGAATTTGAAGGCGTAGGTAGTCATGGCCTACAGTTTTGAGTATGCAAATTAAGGAGGTGAGGGAGTGTGGCGAGAGGCCGCTGTATCTCGACCACAACTTGTGTGGAGATTTCTCTAAGATTGCTCAATGGCAAGCCTTGTTTTTTGCTTGGGCTTGCCTTGTGGACGTCCTTTTTTTCGACCTTTTTTTATTATTGAGGAAAGGAGCTCGTGAGCATGAAAACCTTTTTTTTTCTATGTTTCGTTTTTTTTTTTTTTTGATCAGATTGCGGTTGAAAAGGGGGAAAGTGGACGTCAGAAAGGCTGAGTTCCATTAAACCAGTCGTGTCTACAGTGCAAAAACTTACGCAATGGCAAAGAACTCGTCGTTGTCGATCATTGGTTGCAATGGCAAAACACGTCTCTTTCTCTCGCTCTATCTTGCCACTGATTGATGCAAATGTAGCATATATAATTTGCTTTTGCTTTCTTTGATGATTTCTTGCCAGTGAATAAGCTTGTGTACGTGAGAAGAGCTTGTGAAGATCTTGTTTTGTATGTCCCCGATCTGGACTTGCATGATGAATTAGTTGTTTTTAAGTCTGTAAGATTCTATAAGATTGTTTTATATTAGTTTGGATTGCTGGGTTTGTGTTGCAGAGTACTTGTGCCATATCATTTTTGTTGCGTGATCAAGCTTAAGAAGCACCAATTTGGTCTTGACATTGATTCCCGGTTTTACCACAATCAGTAGTTTTGTTATGTATACAAGACTAAATTTTTTCTCTATTTTTTCCCTTTAAATTTAATTGATTTATTTAAGAAAAATATTTTCCCGACGTTGGCTTTTCTTCTGTTTGAATCTTAGTTTTATTGTTACTTAGAAAATTTACAGTTATTTTTGGAGATTGATTGTTTATTAAAAAATTAATTTTGTGACTTTTAATCTTAATTTTATTGTTAGTTAGGAAAATCTTAATTTTGTAACTAATCAAAAAAATTACTATTATTTTTAGATATATGGTGGAAAGCGTACAATTAAAGTGGTGCAAGAGACATTTATTCTTTTAAAAAGAAGGTAATGTCTTTGCAAAGTTTA
Source organism: Piper longum (assembly GCA_032619315.1). Lineage (NCBI taxonomy): Eukaryota > Viridiplantae > Streptophyta > Magnoliopsida > Piperales > Piperaceae > Piper > Piper longum. The sequence continues at coordinate 6,432 of JAVDBV010060048.1, forward strand.
CCCTATTGCAATATTGCCTAAACTGAATCTCAACTCACTAAAAACTCATCTTCATGACTCGTTTCCATCCCTACCTTATTAATGTGTTTATTATTGATCTTGATATTTCAACTTTTAAAAAAAAGACAAATATAATCCAAGTTTTCCTTGTGTGACCTTCATATTTTTCCTTCTATAAATGTAATACAAAACAATTTTGCATCATCAAACATGCCATCAATTTTTAAAATAATTAGTTGGTTGATGATCTGAAAGGAATTAGCAAAGAGAAATATATAAGGCACTTCAACGTAAGTATGGAATTATTGCAATTTTATTTTTGTATTTATCCTCCTAAAACTTAATCATTAATGCAAAGAGATAAAGTGTAGTTATCTTTCAAGTAATTAAAAGGTCATATATATGGTAAGATATTTGACAAGTTATTTCGTTTGGTGTAACAATCACAATGAATCAAATTGTGGACACCATCAAAGTGTTGTCCCGTAATAAGTGTCAAAAAGTTCACAACAATCAGAAACAGACTTCAATTAATTGATTCTTGCAAGAAAAATAAAGCCAAACTTACCATACGACTAAACCAATTTATAAGATCACCAGCTTGCTACCAAGTTGTGTAAACAGCCGGCCATGGACGTTTCTTATCCCGTTTCTACCATGACCATCTTCATCACTCTCTCGTGTTAATTATCTGGTTTTGGATAAGATCTAATGGCCGGACAAGTTAAGCTAGATGACTGGCAAATAGTGATAGGTGACCATCTGTGTATTACTGGAAAGTGGCCGCTTCGTCTCCTACTTGGCACTTGCAAATTTGATCTGCATGTTTACTTGGTGGAGATTTAATGAATGAATGAACCAGCAGGGTGGTCCTCTGTTCACTGAAAGCAAATCTTGTTGCTGGATTGCAACTTGGTTGCGGATTGATTATTAACTGTTTTCGACTTGGGACTTCATTAAATTGAAGTACTTTTAGTCTGTCCCTTGGCATAGGACCCAAGAAGAAGCTGCATTAATTGGAAACATCGGTTGCTGTACAGACTACTGATTAAAATATGCTTTGACGAGAAATTAAAACACACACACACACCTCATGCACAACTACTTGATGTTTGTAAAATGTTCGCTAAAGGAATCCATTATATATGTGCTGTATGTAGTAGCTCTGTGAAAAATCTTAATATTCCATTAATATCGAAGCAATAAACTCCTAGTATGCCACCTGATTCCATTCCCTGCTTAAAATTTGTGCACAAAGTTTTGTGCAAGCACTGTTGGAAAAATCAGTACAAGAGGCCAGAAGCTGAGACTGCTATGTCGTCAGGCTTACAGCCCTATTGTGGATGGTGAGTTTCAACAGAAGAATCAGTGAAATGTCAGAATTGATATAACCCTGTGAGGTCCATTAAAAAGGACAGGCATGTCTTGATGACTTATCTTCACGGAGAAAGACACACATGTTACTTTCCTTGCGTATATATGTATAAGCTAGTAAATTGTCAATATTTGGGCGATTCGTATCTCAATTATTGCAGGCAAATCTATCGATGTATATGTACATGATTATTACTTGGAGTGAATTTCATCCTTCATTTTGATCTCAAAAAAAGTTTTTAATTTACACTAGCTACTTTGAAGTAGCTAGCTAGGTTGAAAGTTTAGATCTAGAGTTGGTTAGCCAGCTGTCACTTCCCATTTGATTATACTGTCTTGTAGACCTTTGAATTCGGAGAATGAAAACAAAGTTGATGTCTGGTTCTGGTTTCTTCCCTCTTTCCAATAATGCAGACTGCAGTGTAGGAAATATCCGTGTGTGGAGCACGCTAGCTAGGCTCCCATATTATGCATTGTTTTAATATGAAATTTTCTGATTTATGTTTCATTTCAAACCATACTGGTCCTTTCGTATAATGCTAGACTCATTTAGCATCTTTTTTATTCGACTAATTACTAGGAAAACCCATTTGGACAGATAGAAAAATAGGAGGCAATTTTAATTCAAGAAATCGAACCCTAATAAAATAATACATGAAATAATTAAATAGCGAGAAACATGTAACAAATAACCATTAAATTTATCAAATTTAATAATTAACCACAAAGATTGAATAAGCAAATTTACATGTTATTTAAATTGCATCCAAATACAAATTATTTCAACAAGTGTAATTTGTCCAACATATCAGAATTGTACAATTAACTAAGCATATAAAAGTAAATAAACCCCCCAACAAAGTGGTCCACTACTAATAATATATATCTACAAATAACCAAATAAGTCCAACTAAATAATCATTAATAAAATCTGAAAGAAATCCGGATGAAGTTTCGGATAAATTGGGATCTCTTCCCGTGGAATACCCTGATGTAATGAAAAATCACACGAGCGCTCAAGCATCCTGTTTCCAAGAGCTCGAGCGCTAACCTCCTGGTTAAGCCCGTTATTTTTCATTTTTTTAGATGAAAATTAATGATAAAAAATTCAAAGCTCTCTAATAAAAATTAAAATTGAACAAACACAAATAAAAACCAAAGTTAAAAGAAATTCCCAAAATAAAAATTAAACAACCTATCTTACAAAAATTAACTAAAACTCATGGGTTGTCTCCCATAAAGCACTAAATTTATAGTCATCACCCTGATTGTTCTAAGTAACTAATGTGGGGAGAAAATAATAGAGGTTTGGTGTACGATAATATTACCTCCAAGATAAGGCTTAAGTCTCTTCCCATTAACTTTAAAATTTGTACCTAAACCTCCCTTATAAATTTTCACAGCTTTATAGGAAAATACTTGTTGGACGATGAAAGGGTTGGACCATTGTGATTTTAATTTTCCTAAAAACAAGTTCAACCTTGAGTTAAATAATAATACATAATGTCCGGGTTGAAAAGTATGACGGAAAATATTCTAATCATGCCACTTCTTTGTGTTTTTCTTATACATTTTCGCACTTCGTATGCTTCCATTTTTAACTCATCTAGCTTATTTAATTGAAAAAGTTTTTTTCCCCCACAAGTCTTCATATCAAAATTTAACTTTTTTAATAGCCTAATATGCATTGTGTTTGAGTTCTATTGGAAGATAGAAAGCTTTTCCAAAAATTAACCAGTACGGAGACATTCCAAGTGATGTTTTATAAGGCATCTTATACGCTCACAAAGCATCATCCAAACGTATAGACCAATCATTCCAGGAGGGGCAAACAATCTTTTTCAAAATTTTTTTAATTTCCGTATTAGAAATTTCAGCTTGTCCATTTGTCTGAGGGTGATAAACTGTGACTACTTTATGCTTGATCCCATATTTCTGTAACAAAATATCAAATTGAGTTACCCTCATCACTAATAATAGCACTAGGAGTGCCAAAACGAATAAAAATATACTTTTTCAAAAATTTCAACACCACATTAACATTATTAGTTGGGAAAGTAGCTACTTCCACCCATATTGATATATCGACCGCTACCAGAATATAGAGATTATGATGAAATGGTATGAGCAGTCCCATAAAATTAATTCTCTAGCATCAAAATGTTCCACTTCTAAAATATTAGTAAGTTGCATTTTTTGACAACATGAGATATTTTTCATTCTTTGACAACAATCACACTGCAAAATAAAAAGATGCGAGTCTTTAAATAAAGTAGGCCAATAAAATCTAGATTGAAGATTTTTTATCTTTGTTCGTGCTCTACCAAAATGACCACCATAATCAGAGGAATGACAATGATGGAGAATGTTATCTATTTCTTCATACGGCGCACACCTCCGAATTACTTGTTCACTATAGCATTTGAACAAGAAAGGTTCATCTCATAAATAAGCACGCACATCATGTAGGAACCACTTTTTTGGTGAGATGTCAAATCAAGAGGAAGTACCTGACAAGCAAGAAAATGCGCGTAATCAGAAAACCAGGGAATGGGAGAATGTGATACTTTTAAAAGTTATTCATCCGGAAAATAGTCATTAATCTGGAGTGAAGGGTCATCTAAACTTCCTTTCTCGAGTCGAGAAAGATGATCAGCTACTTTATTTTTGGACCCTTTTTTGTCTTTGATTACTAAATCAAACTCTTGTAGTAGGAGCACCCATTGAATTAACTTTAGTTTGACATTTTTTCTCTCAAATAGATACTTTAAGAGTTGCATGATTTGTATAAATAATTACATTAGTACAAAAGAGAGAGGACCAAAATTTGTCAAAGGCATACATAATAACTAAGAATTATTTTTCAGTGGTAGTGTAATTCAATTGAACTTCGTTGAGTGTCTTGCTTGCATGATAAATTGTGTGAAAAAATTTATCTTTTTGTTACCCAAAAACAGCACCAAGTGCATAATTACTGCCATCATTCATTAGTTCGAATGGTAAATTTCTATCATGGCAAGGAAGTATTGGAGAAGAAATTAATCGAGCTTTTAAGGCTTCAAAAGGTTCTAAACACTCAGCATTTATATCAAAATCAACATTTTTTTCTAACAAATTAGAGAGTGTCTTAGCAATTTTAGAAAATTCTTTAATAAAATGGCGATAAAAACCTGCATGCCCAATAAAACTTCTAACTCTTTTAATTGATGTTGGGATGGGTAGTTTTTTAATTGTTTTAACCTTTTCTCTATTCACTTCCAAGCCCTTGTTGGATACTCTGTGACCCAAAATAATTCCCTTTTGTACCATGAAATGACACTTCTCCCTATTGAAAACTAAATTGGTATCTTCACATAGATTGAGAACCAAATTAAGTGCCTGCAAATAATTATCATAAGTATCACAAAAAATAAACAAATCGTCCATAAATACTTCCATTTAATGTTCCATTATGTCTGAAAAAGTCGCCATCATACATCATTGAAAAGTGGTTGGAGCATTGCAAAGGCCAAATGATATCTTGCGAAATGCAAATATAAAGGTTATTTTCTCTTCATCCTCTAGGAGGATTGCAACTTGATTGTATCCCGAATATCCATCAAGCAAACAGTAAAATTGTTTGCCTCCTAGCCTAACAAACATTTGGTCAATGAATAGTAATAGAAAGTGAACTTTTCTAGTAGTTTTGTTGAGTTTTCGGTAATCCATGCATACTCTCCATCCCATCACTACCCTTGTTGGAATTAATTCATTTTTCTCATTTGCTATCATAGTCATACTGCTATTCTTGGGTACACACGACACAGGACTTGTGCAAGAACTGTTAGAAATAAGAAAAATTAGACCTGCATCAAATCATTTGATGATATCTTTCTTGACAACATCCTTCATGATTGAATTTAGTTATAATTGATGTTCCACTGAGGATTTAGATCCATCTTCAAGAACGACTTTATACATACGAAAGGAAGGACAAATACTACGAATGTCAGTAATAGTCCATCCTATAGCTAGTTTATACTCCCACAATATTGTGAATAACTTGTCTTCCTACATACTAGTTAAAGCAAAAAATAATAATAACCGGTAGAGTGTTAAAAGGGCCTAGAAATGCATACCTCAAATGGGATGGAAGTTGTTTCAACTCCAAGGTCGGTGGGACTTCAATGGAATGCTTGATTCTTATCATTATTAAAGGTTGTAACTCCAAAGATTCAAATTTATCTTGACTTCGAGTGACTGTTGGAGTATAATTTAGCAGGTGTAAGTACTCCTATTTTTCCTCATCACCAGAATCATCAACATCAGAAACTAATGTGGCTACTAAAGGGTCAAGTGAACATAGTTGATGAAGGAGAATGGATTGCATCAATATAAAAACAATCATCTCATGGTTCCAAATATTTCATAGTCTTGATTAAAGACCACTTCTTCATTATCTTCTCTCAATGTCAATTCACCAGCGGCTACATTAATCAATGTCCTCCCCATGGCAAGAAAAGACATACCGATTATAATGGGTACATTTAATTCTTCATCCATATCCACAATCACATATCGGCTAAAGATATAAATTTATTCACCTTAAAAAGTATATTTTCAATATCCCCTTCTGAAAAAATGCAGGAGCAGTCAGTCAATTGCAAGTTAGTCGTAGTGTGTTTTAACTCCCCCAAACCCAATTTTTTGTATATAGAAAGAAGCATCAAATTAATTTTTACACCTAAGTCACATAATGCTTGATAACAAAACTCCGGGCCTATAGCTCAAGGAATAGTAAACTGCCCTTTGAGCTTTGGTGAAAGTTTCATTTGTAGTACAACACTACACTCTTCATTAAGGGTAATTGTTTCAAAATCCTCTAACTTTTTCTTCTTGAATAATATTTACTTCATGAATTTAGCATAGCTCAACATCTTCTCTTCCGCGTCAGCAAATGAATTATTTATAAAAAGCTTCTTAAACACCTCCAAAAATTATTGAAATTTGTTGTCTTTTTTCCTTTTCTAAAGTCTCTCAAGATATGGAAATCTTGAAAACCTATTATATTGATCAAATGAACCCTTAGGTGGTAGGACTTCCACCAATTCATTGTTTTTTTCTTCATTTTGTTCAGCTGCCTCTAGGTTATCTATGAGCATTGGTGTCTTTTGATTGTGAAGATTTTCTAATTCCTTACCGCTTCTATATGTAATGACTTTACATTTTTTGCCTTGTTCCATAAGATTTTGGCCATCATTAAAGAGACCACCTTATGACATATTACTCAATGCACTAGCAATTTGACCCATGAGTTTTCAAATTCCTCATAAAAGCGTACAGACTTTGCATAAATTACATACGCATTTACACCATAGTTGGTTTTAATAACTCTGTAATAGAGTTATTATTCATTGTATTTCATGTTATTTTTTATCATATTTCGAGTCATTTATACCTCAATTTCATTGTGATTTTGGTGTAAAAAGTATTAATTATTATTGTTCTAACATGGTATAAGAGTTTAGAAACAATTCGGAACGAATTTGGGGAGAAATTGGGCGAAAAATTGAATTCTGGAATTATAGCTACAATAACAACGAAGAAATTGGATCAGAAGAAGAATTATCTTTTCTGAAAAGAGTTTTTCTTAGTCTGATTTATTTTCTTTTTGACTAAATTATGTCTTTTATATCACATATGAATTTTTTGAGTTTATTTGAATATTTCATCGAGTAAATTCTTTTATAGGATTTTTAATGAAACTTAATACATGGATTAATTAAGGTTATTAATTTTTATTTATTTGATTGTGTTTTGAGATCATCTATTCTATTCTATTCGTTAATGTTGTTATTAGACTGACCATTTATTGATTGATTTAAAGATTTAATCTTGTCTACAAATAGAAAGATTAGATTTTTCATTAAATAAAATAGCATTTATTCATTTATTTTGGATGATTTATATATGAGATGGAGATATACTCGTATGTCTTGGGTAATTGTTAAGGGCAAAACTTAAAGTATCATTTTTCATACATAATTTCATAAAGATATAGAAATTGGGTGCGAGTGATAAATTTATGGTGAATCTAAAAAATATCATAAATAATTAATTCTCGTGGTTAATGATTCAAATGTGCAATTCATAAATAAAAATCATAACTTTAATCATATAGAACACTAAGTGAAATTGAAAATCTTTGGTTTGTAGTCTTGAAGTCAATTTATCATTTAAATATTATATTTTAGATTAATTTGGTCATAACTTATAATTAAATCACTATTAGAACTTGTTTCCATTTAAGTATAATTAATTAAATTAGTTTTGGTAATTGAGAATTTCTATTACTAATTCTTCGTGGGACGATACTTTCTTATCACTTTTATTACTTGATTTGACATGTGCATTTGCGTTATTATTTCCACATCATGTTTCTATTTCTGAGGTTGTACTCTATTGTGCTGAAAACCTAGAGGGACTTGTTGGATCTGACATTGAAGCTTGGTTACCTCCTCATGCAAAGTTCGGATGATTCTTCCATCATGGATTGTAAGTATTGGAATAAATATTATTTTTCTGTCTTGTATAGCTTCTAACAAAATTTACTGATTCAGGATTGTCGGCACAATGCTCAGTAGGATGTCCTTCACCATACCACTCACACTTAGTTGCTATCATATTCGCTGAATTCACATTAGAATTCATCCTTAAAGTTTTCATTTGGTTTGACAAAGCAACCACTTGTATAGACAAAGCGCTTAATGCATCCACTTCAAAAATACCTCCACTCTTCTTCTCAATTGCTCTGTCCTACCCCATTTACTAATGATTAGATGCCAGCTTTCCCAATAATTCAATTAACTTCTCTATATGATTTGCTCATGAGGGATCCAATGACACCATCAATAATGGATTTAGTTTGTCCATAGAGTCCATTATAAAATATTTGAATTTGAACCTACAGGGGAATTCCATAGTATGGACACTTAGTAAATTCTTGAACCTCTCCCATGCATCATAAAGGAATTCGTTATTCAGCTACAGAAAAGAAGTAATATCATTACGAAAATTAATAATTTTAGAAGGTGGAAAGTATTTAATAAAAAAATATTCTTGTTAATTCATCCCAAATGGTGATAGAATTAAGCGTCTGTGAATTCAACCATAATCTTGCATTTTTTGCTAAAGAATTTGGAAATAATAGAAGCTGAATAGCTTCCTCAGAAACTTGATTCATTTTAAATGAATCACAAATAATGTAAAACCCATGATTCGAGTCGGGGTTTTATATTTAGAACCGGTCGGTTCGACCGTTATTTTCGAGTCGAGTATGTTTCAGAACACGTGTACTGAGCCGACGCCAGTCGCGTGTATGAGCTACGAGGGGTCATGTGTACCCAAGTATATGATGATAACGTCATGAATACAGCAGAAAAGAATGAGTTATCAGAATATATGAGAGTATGCAGTCCAGTTTTTTTTATTATGCAGTTTGATCGTAGAATTAGTTTTAGACCGTTTACCGTGTTAGGACACATTATGGGTAGTTTGGGTGGGTTGATAGTTAAGCATGTCATTTTGATTTTTATGTATTTATTTTATTTTATGGGATTTTTCCCGTTTTTTTTAGAATTTATTTCAAGTAAATAATTATTTTGACTCGAGACGGAGACGAGTCAAGTATTATT